>BLKM01000099.1:764258-813787 GCA_013340265.1 Coptotermes formosanus
CCCCCCCCCCCCTCCCCCCCCACGACGGCCGGGTCGGGTCGCCGCGCCCCCCCCCCCCCCTACATTATGTTAGCAATAACTTTAGGACAGTTATTACAGTGCATGAAGTAATTTTAATGCTGAAACTAAACAGAATCATGAAAATGATTCACTCACAAAGTGTCAAATTCAATATACAGGTAATTTAGAAGGTATTCTTCAGTATCACATATTTGTTCCTGATTATCAAGCAATGTAAGGAAAGACATGAGCAATGTAGTCTTGTGTTCCAATTGTTGATAGAAACAGTGCAATCTGGGGTGTATGCAGCCCTGCTGAAACACCTATTTGCACTGCAATGTCTGTCCATCTGTAAATAATGGAGGTGTCTCAAGCCTCCCCTGCTCCAAAGGAAAGACTTACTTGCAGCAACACAAGTATGTTTTGGCTGAAGGTGCAACCCCTTTCATTAAAATGTGCTTCTTGACACCAGGCCCAAAGCTGCTAAAAACAGTTACTGTGTAACATAATACAAGAACTTTTGGAATATAAACATTTAAACAGTAACACAAATTTTCCCATTTCATTAACTGTAATCCCTTGGGGGATGATGTATACTTTATTTGGTCCTTTTCCCAGTTGCTCAGATGGACATTACCTGCCACTGGTAAAAGCTAAAGGGTAAAGTACAGATAAACCTATTACATGCCATGAAGGCAGAGCTGGGGTTAGAGGTATGGCTCTACCCTTTCTTAACCTTGGTATTAGATGAAAGTGGGTGGTTAATGCCATGTCCTAGCCATCTTACCACCACAAAAAGAGTTCTGGTAGCACTGTACAAGAGGCTGGGCAGTCCTTGGGGCCAGTCTAGATGGGTGCAGTAAATCCATCCACCACTGGGATATGAATATGAACCAGACAGCCCATCATGAGCCACTATACCGATTACACTATTTACACATCACTGGCAGGCATACTATACGTACTGTAAGTTATCACATGCAATTCGTGTTCAGTGTACAGGAAACCATTCAGAATGAGGGTTGCCAACACAGACACTGACTGTAATGTACGGTTAAAGTAAACAAGCAAGGCATCCAGGTAACTTAAGCAGAGCCTAACATTTGTGGAATAAATATCTTTGACCTGAGTTACCGTCACCAAAAGGAAACTTCAAGGCCTAACGGTCTTGGATTGAATGTTGTAACTTTTTTGATATCTTGGAGTACAGCAACTTTAGTTTGCGTGTGACCGAGTTGTGTGGGCAATCCTGATGCAACATGGTGTAAAATATATAAGACATAACATGCAGCCTCGATTGTATGTGTTATACCTTCAGTAAAATTTTCATAACAATACACTGCATGGGCACGAAAACAGTAGTATTTAGAAGTGCTGGTTCTACAAGATTAACTTACTATTCAATCCAAGCCAAAATTTTCTTACCTGAGAAGCTTCATAACCATCTGGATTTAGAGATGGCATAAGAAATATATCCGTCGTGTTAACAAGGCGAGTCACCCTAGCATCAGACCCGTAATTTTCCAGTAGATACTGAGCTAAGTATATCACTACTTCTCGACCAAGTGTTTCATCTCCATGCATATTTGCAACATATTTGAACATCGGCTCTCCTAAGCTACGATTATGCACATTCTCACTTATTTCTAAAACCCACAGATCTCTGTTTTGTACGGATTTACCAATCGAGTGTAACCTCGCTAAATGTGGGTATGTTGAGATCAAACTTCGAAATAAATTCGCAGTCTCTTCGTAGTTATGGTACTGAGAAGGATATATAAAGTCTTCGATCTGTAACTTTCTGCCAACTGAAACACAATTGCAGGCACATACAATTACCAGGAACAGCAACGAGGAAAGTACCTTACACGCAGCCATTTTCCTACGAGTCACAGATTACAGCTGTAATCGCGGATGGGTACTTGCCAAGGATTACATTTCGTTAAAGAAAACGGTATTCCCAGAATCTGCCAAAAGTCTGAAAAACATAACATAGCCAGTCATTGGTATTATTTTAATTTACACGCAGTCATCTATCTGCAGATGATACGTATGGTCTATTATGTAGATGGACACGGTGCCTCACACGGTGACCAAATAGAGCTAGGGAAGCGCGACGCTGTACACATTTGATACGTAGTTCAAGTTCTGTGATGCGAGATTTGAGGTTCACAGCGGGCTGTTTGGGACTGTATGGCATGGGGTACTGAGTAATGATAGAGTATGTGGCAATCGTGGCATGATTCTGATAAGGGAAAACGGAAGTACAGGCAGGAAAAACTGTCCCAGTGCCGCTTTATCTATCATAAATGGAGCGTGAATTGCAACGACGCACTTTCCCTCAAGACGCAGGCACTTGTTCGTTGGTGCCATTGTTACTCTGTACCATTAATACCGCGTTTTTTTTTCTGTTCATTGATTACTGCGCACATTGTTAGGTTGCTGCATGCCACCTGCTGTTCCTGCCACTGGTCGTTTCAGTGATGTCGAAGTCAACACTGCATAATGTGTGCAACTTATCTCCTTGAATCTTCACTCTGTACGGCTTCTGATACATTTCTTGCCACCACACTGAAGAGAGGGGAACAAATTGAATCACCCGGGCAGATTCTGTTGATATAATTTCCATCAGGATACTGGCATCATTTGTTACATAATTGTAGGGCAGTGTCATTATGATGCTCAATCATGGCATGGTTTGGCCCTGTTACTTCTGATTTGTTGAGTTGTTTGCTCATGTTTAGTTTGTGGAAGAATGTGGTGTGGACAATACACACTACATACAGTTTCACTTTACATTGCCATAATGCTTCTGTCATGTTGCTAGGCAGGTGTTTCAGGTTGTAGCTTTTGAACAATAGTGTCCCATTTTTGGGACATTTGCAGGCTGTGACTGCAAAATGTAAACATGATTCACAAAGTACTGTTACTTACATTCATGCATATACATTCATACATACGAACACATCACGTACATAAAGTACATCGAATACAAACTCAGTTATGCCAGATGAGTACTTCGAAACAGGACATGACTAAAGTCCTCTCAAAGAAATCATGGCAGTCAAAAGAACCTGGGGAAAGGTCCCATACTGGATGGATGGACCCACACATGCTCATGCACCATATAGTGAACAATGGAAAAAAATAGAACAAATAAAGAGACAAATGGATTCAAAGAACTGAAACAAAGCAAGAAACTGCTACATAACCTAGCACTTTAAACCAAACATACATACTTCACCTACATTAGTTAAGGTGACACTGGTGATGGTCACTAGCACAGGTGTTGAAACATGCATGTCATAATGCTTGTAGGACTGTGATAAAGCTCATTGGTATATGATAGCTCTAAATATAAATTATCTCATTTATGTTTGCTTAGTTACCAGTATTGATATTACAGTTACACATTTTCCAAAACTCACCACCACAAAACAAATTTGACAGGGGCAAGTGAATGACCCATGGGCAGCTGAGTTGGGTGCAGTTGCTGATTCCCATAGTAGAGTCTGAAGAATCAAGAGATGGAGATATGAAAGAGGTCAGGTGATTGGTGCTGTTTCATCAGGATACCTGTTCATTGCAAGGATGATGTACAAGTCAGATGTAGAATAAAGGTAAAGGTAAAGGTAAAG
Organism: Coptotermes formosanus; assembly: GCA_013340265.1. NCBI lineage: Eukaryota > Metazoa > Arthropoda > Insecta > Blattodea > Rhinotermitidae > Coptotermes > Coptotermes formosanus. The sequence goes on from BLKM01000099.1 coordinate 767,897, forward strand.
GTAAAGGAACCCCATTACAGGCCTGGTCAGGCCCAGAGGGTTCCAGAAGGTTGAGGCTCTCAGATTTTTAGACAGTCAGCACATGAAGGTGGTAAGGTTGTCAGCCCTACACTCTGGCCACCTTTACTGCCCAGGAAATATTCCTGGTACCCATTTCTGTTATGAGGATAGTGTGACTGAAAGGATTATGTTAATGAAAAATTCCAATGACACAATTGGGAATCGAACCCGTGACCTTCCAGTTTGTAGTGCAGTGCCTCAAACAACTATGCCACCATCTGCCCCTCAAACACAGAATACAGTTGTATACCAGAGTTCAGCAGAATCAAATCCACTGGGAGAGATGTGAAATAAGTGAGCTGCTCCAAATGGTTTTCCCACTAGGAAGGTTCAGAACCACTTCACTCATCAGTGGAATAGAAGTATGTCAGAAGATTGGATGTGTGTTGGTCAGTCAAAGGTGAGATTCATCAAGCTGTAGTGTGTCTAGGAGTCATACATGCTCTGTAAATGCAGGAGGTGTTGAATGTGGTATGGCTACAACTGTGATGGAGACGTAATTGCATCGGTTGCTGCTTAAGGCAAACAGTTTCCACTTTGAAACCTCCTGAAATGTGTGCACTCTCTTACTGTATCTGTCATGACCAGTAGTCAAACAACTGAATGATTCTGCCGTATCTCTTTACATGTGTGAACGGGCTTCAGCCTACCCACTTGTACTCCTGTACAGAACTGTCCGAGAACATGGATGGTACCGCATCTTGACGTCAGTACTTTTCCTATTACATCTCTGGGAGACTGGCACTTCTAACTCATACTTTCCAGACTGTACACTGATTGGATGCTGTCTACTTTGTTTCCATTTGAGGTTACACATGTTTAACTGGTACAGGAGTACTCATAATCTGAACATGAAACAGTGTAAATACTGAAATGTCAAAAGGAAATCTATCTTGGACAGCCAACACCAGCTACACAAACACAATCTGCTTTCCTAGCATGGGACTTCCTACGGATGTTTGGTGTGTCTACAATAAGCTCTCTGAATGCTGTTTCTTTACTTATATGCAAGGAAAGAGCCTTGTGCTAAGTACTGTTAACCATTCAGACCTTACAGATGCCAATGAACAAGTGTTTAAACAAAGGAGCCTGGACTTCTGTTGTAGGTAAAAGCTTTGCTTACAGGAAGTATAGCTTCCCTTATATCTTAGGCATGTCTGCATTTCATGAGATACATTAACTGTTGAAAGGTGTATCCCTATATGTTTATGTGTACACCCACACACACACACATACACACATATATATATATAGAGTTACTCAGTCAGTCCTGTATGCTTACTTCTGAATAAAATTAAAAAATGTCTTCTTTATACACACTTGCACAATAACAATCCTTGCACAGACATTATAATTTATGATCAAGCACCAAAGGACCCCAAAATTGACAATAAAATCCTGACATCTCATGCAGATTGGAGCATTATCATCTTCATTCACTAAATACGATTATGAACACAAGAGTCTGGTGCTACTTAAGCCTCTATATATCTGCAACTTGATGATACAGTCCTGTAACAGAAGTGTAGCAACCAATCTACAGACATGACTGGAAGCAAACATATCTGCAAACTTGCTTAAACCAACACCAATAGAAGCAACCAGAGTACAAATCCATTTTATTCATAGTAACCGGTTTTGGAATTGTATAAGCTTTGCAACCCCATGTGTAATTTTAAATGAACACACTGCTTTAATAGTCAATGTATCAGTACATTATCAGCCTACAGCATTCATTGCACTCCAGTTTTGTTGGCCCCTAAAAAATGCTAAAAGATAAAGTTCTCCACATCACCACCATCTGTAACCCTAAAATTATTTTGAATTATACAATGTATTCACATGAAGATTTTGTGTAACTTTAGCAAATGAAACAGACACTACTTACATCACTGTGCTGTTTAGTTAAAGATTCTGTTATCCCTTAATGTCATAAGTACATCATGTTCAATGGCAATGAGAACAGGGCGATAAAAAAAGGCACATAACCAAACACTGATACAATTATCATTTGTATACAAAAAATACAGTGACAATCATAAAAAGTATTAATGCATGTGTTTACTTTTTCATATTTGTCTAATGAAAGATGGGAGCTGGAATAGCATGGCCAGTGTAGTGCCTACGCTATGGTCTGGACAGTGTAGGGTTTGAATGCTGGCAGCGGCAGGAACCTTATCTCTTCTCTGAAACGTCCACACTGGCTCTGGGGTCCACCCTGCCTCCTATTAAGTGCGTACTTGGCGCTCTTTCCCTGGCAGTAAAGCAACCGGGGTGTAAGTATGACCACTCACCTCAAACTAGTGCTGAGGTTAACCCTTTAAAGATGAAACATATCTGTTTTATATAAGGACTCAGTGTGTACCGCGCTGTAAACACTCTCCACTTCGGTTATAAAAACCAGTCTCTTAATGTGTTATAAGGCAAAAGTTGCTGTTTGTTCTGAGATCCGTACAAAACACATAAACGCAATGTGAGCACCATGTAGAATTTTTTAATCTTAAACCTGGTCGTATGTAAAGTCACCGCTAGGCTTTAAAAGGTTAAAAATGAGTACACCCATACTGCCATTCCACCTATATGTTTCCATGGTATGCATAGGGACACATATATCTTTACTTTTTTCAACTTATTTGATGAAACACAGTCAAAAAGTTTCTGGAATAACGTTAGAAATACATATTCCATTACTTTGTGTAAAGTTTGTACAATGTATGAGAAATTTTTGTACAAATTCTCTTTCCACAATATTATCATCAAAGAAGTGATGCAGCACTTCCATTCTTAAGCTGTTGTTCCCTGCTAATCAAACCAGTCTCACTCTTCAACCTCTTTGACAGAAATGAACTGCCACCTCAAGTTTTGGCAATATGTGTTCAACATTTACAGTTTCAGTGAAGATACGGGGATGACTTACACACTGATGTAAAACTCCAGCTTCTAATAGTGTAATGGCAGTATACAGAAGATGTGGAGTTCTTCAGTAATACATACTTGGCTATTCTATTAGCATATCAACTGACAGGGAACCTAGGCTTGTCTTTACACCCTTCTTAGTTTTCCCGATTGTGCACTTTTATACGTCTGCTTTGCTGAGCAATTATTCTCAGCAACTAGTGCAAGAATCATAACCTATCATGGCTGTTTTTCTAAGATTCGTCTTGTTACAATTTACACTTCCAGTATAATTTAAAGCTGTAGTTACTGTAGATTTATTGAGTATACAAAAGTTGGGGAATTCACACAGTGTAAGTAGGAACAAGATATTATGTCATGTTCAACAAAATACACACAATGTGCTTGTGGAAACATATCTGTATGTTGTAAGTTTGAAGTTTTTGTGGTGACAATATTTTACAAAATTTTCTCGAGGAAGAATATCTGTATGTTTGAGATTCATATACAGCTAGTGTGAGCTACAGGCAGTTCAGTCAAGTTACAACCTGCACACGTTTATGTACAATAACCAGTACTACATTCATGTGTTTTTGTTTTTATATCTTGGAACAATTTTAAGGCATTCATATATTTTTTTCTAATGGTTTGTGTGTCTTTTTGATCAGGTTGGAGTATGAAGAGATGTCAAATATACAGAGGACATAAACATTGCCCTTTTGACCATCTTCACTGTCCAAATGCTTCTGTAAAACAACCACCATCACCTACCCCTACTACTGCTACTGCTACTACTACTACTACTACTACTACTACTACTACTGAAAATCTGCAGACAAATGCCTTGTTTTGGTAAGTTTTCGTCTTTAAATATGCTTTCAGCTGTGCATATGGTTCTCTTACCAAAGCAGAGGTCCACACATTTTCCAAAAATCTACAAGCCAGCTCCAAATTCTAGGTGCTAGAAGGGTGACATGAAATGAGTTCAAAATTGAGGGCCTACAGTTATGGAGTGACCAGTGAAATTCACTCTTTATCTGGCGTTTACCGCTTAACTGGTAAACAGTTTTGTATGTAAGGGTAAAAACGCAAAAATTATGCTGAAAATTCTGGGTGCCACCATAGAAAACTTAGTTGCCCAGATGACCGGGATTTGTGCACCCCTGACCTAAGGTATGTGGTATTCTCTGCTTCAACACAGATGGCGATACAAGTGGATATGCTGGAGCAGCAAGATAGTTGACAGACACTTGTTGCTGGGGAACTCTGTTGAGCTAAGAAACTTGTTTTCATTCAGGATTTCTTCAGAAATGTGCATAGTACTTCTATTCTTATCACTAATGGCCAAGCTGAACTGTGAACACTAACCTATGGATGGACAGATGCTGAAACAGACTGGCAGTGCAATCTGCATCTTTGTGCAGTAAGTTCCTACTCAGTCATCCAGTTCCAAATCCAATTCTAGATCCAAAATCTCTATTTCCTTGAAAGTATTTACAATGGCATACCGTGAGAAATTCATATAAAGCTTCCGGAACCACACATACTGTGAACAGTGTGCAGCCATTGCTGCCTGTAAAAGAAAGAAAAACTGTTAGTTATTATTAGACACTGATATGCTGTTTAGTTATATTCAGTGTCAACACAAACCACTGACACAGTGTCATGTTCCAGACTGTACCTGATCCCTTTGCCAAACAATACAATACCAATAAGGAATGGCATCTACAAACAACCAATGTAAGATATAATTTTTGTATATCATTTATTCAGAGGTGTAGTAGGTCTGAATTGCAGTATATTTCACCCATTACAGAGTACTGTAAAACAATGTTTCTCAAAATATGGTTCACTGATTAACCTTAAAATGACCTGCATTCACACACATGAATGAACATTAAAAAACATGCCTGAAATTCATGTTACATATTTACGTAACAAGGAAATTTACTGCATTTCTAAGACATGCTGCATAATCTCTGTTCTTATTTTCCACAAAATGCCCTTCATTTCATAATTTTATCTTTTTCTGTCCTTTAAAGGTTAATTTCAATCAGTGCCAGTCCATTAGATGTCTGTCATCAGTTACTGAAATATTAACCAGACAAATATTATTGCACAGGAGCCCCTCTACATCTCACTATCCATGAACTGGTAGCACCCAGCGCCAAATCCGAGTGTTCAGACATTAACTGCTGGTGTCTTGTTGGTTTTCTTAGATTGCATAAGGACCATGTTATGTAAGTAGTGATGAAAGGGGAATATAACATGCAGCATGAAAAATGGGACAGAATATCAGGTGACAAATGAAATGGTTAATTCTGTCCATGAGTTTGTTAGAAGTGGGTCCAAGAATTTTTGAGAATTTTTACTCCCCTGCACTAAGACATGCCTAGACATTGGGTATAATGTCCTGATATCATCAAAACCCTTACACCCTGGAGATGCCAGATACAGCAACTTTTTTGTATTTTTAAAATGCTGGAAATTTTCATCCCACCCCAAGAAGAGAACATTTACATAAAAAATAACGATGGGTAATCAGTCATCTCTCTCTCAAAGGATGTTCAATTCTGTGTTTTCCATTTGGCTTGGCAACAGTTTCTTATCAATCTTCTATGTGAATAGTAACTGGCCATTGATTAGGTAATTTGATAATAACAGGCATGAATTGTGAGGACTCACAAATGTGGTCATGACCCACTTGGTGGTACTACCCTGGAATCACCTGTGGAGACTGAGAAAAGCCATGAGAAACCTTGAACAGGTTAACTGATAGCAAATATGAGATTCAAACTGGATACAGTAAAAGCTGTGATATCTGGCACCTCTGGGACTGAAGTGTTGCCAGTTACCATAATTTTCCAAATATTATAATGTAGTACCTAATGTGTATTTTAGCGTACTTGGCAACCTCACAGACAGATCTAACCATTTCAATTGTCACTGATATCCTGTCATGTTTTCCGTGCTCACTTTCTATTCCCTCTTCATTAATATTTGTGTAAAATGGTGCATATATAATACATATTTAAGAATAACAGAAACAAGGCGCCAATAATTAACAGCTGCACTCTTGGACTTGGTGCTGGGTGCTGTTGGTTGATGGAAAAACGAAATGTAATCAATGTTCCCTCTAATTTTTTAAAGCTGTGCAGACCTGCTACTGCTCTGCGCAGAAAACCTGATGACTGCACGGCACTTTAAAAGTTTTTTGTAATGTGAATAATAAGAATATTTACAATGAAAATTGAAAAATTCCACCTGCGTGGCAATAATTCAGTGTGTGCACGAGCATTTCAGTTACCGCGTGGCTGCGCACCCCATGCATCTTAGAGGGAACACTGAATGTAAGGGACTTATTAGTCAATTTCCGGTTAACAAAGCTACTAATGTACTCAGGAGTAAGTCATATAACCGATTGTAATTCTTGCATACCAGAGTACATGGCATCACATCCCAGAAGACAGTTATCTTCATAGTCACTGTCACGGAAATGTGACATTTCACAATTTTAACTAACATCCTTATGTCTTACCTTCAGAATCTTGCGTTCCCTGAGTGATAAAATGTACCAGTAAGAAGAAAGGAGGTAGCTAATTGGTATGTCCAGCATGGCTGAATATTTCCTCAGTATATTGATGGACTCCAGTGCATATGCCTTGCAGTCTACATGTATATAAAATAGAACATCATTCACAAAAGTGTAGGGGGTAGCACAGACAGATGCATTTTATATGCATATACAAATGAAGTCCACTTTATGATTTAATGGTCTTGCACCAAAAATGCAGCATGAAAGAAAAGGCACCCAGCATGAAATGTTCAGCAGACATTTCTTGAAATGATTTGTTTACTTGATGTTAATTACATTTCATTCAAAAATGTACTGTGTTTGGTCTTTCATGTGTAGTGGTGGTCAGTGTCATCCAGTACAGACAACACTTCAGTACAGCTTCCAAATTGAGAAAGAACACTAAATTTTGTCAAAATCTGTTCCCTTTAACTGAGTTATTATGTGCAGACTCAGCCAGTGAACTGGTCAACACACTGTTGTGAAACACGTCTCAAAGGAAAGAAGCACAGGAAAGTAATTTTTACACAGTATTATATGCTCTTTGAGCTGAGGCAGAAGAGCTGGTATGGGGATTAGGCTATGGGCTGGACAATGAAGGAATCACGATTCAGTTCTCAGGCTGGGCAAGAGATTTTTCTCTTTTCCGAATCATCCAGACCACCTCTGGGGACCACCCAGCTCCCCCCCCCCCAGTACACGTTTTCATGGTGTGCACAGGAACTTTACCTTTATACCTGGAAAATATGATTAAGGGATGGAGTTAATCTTTATATGCACACAAATTATTTGCACAACTTACATGGTGGAAGTTTCCGCTCCATACAGAGGTATGCTGTAGCATAAAATATAGATACGTGATTCTGATGCCGACTGACCCCAAGTTTATCAAAGGTTATTACCTGAAATACAGCAATGTTCTACAGTTAATATCTGAAAATCTAACACACACATAAACATGTGCAGTCAATGAAGTCACAATTTATATTGTGGTTCTAACAACCTTCACGTACGTCAGATGGGAAAATATGACAACTTTTAACAAGTCAGGAAACTTATAGACACTGTAACAATTCTGGCACATTCATTCTGTTACTGCCTCAAGACAAGTGTCAAAAAATATCAAGTTAAGTGAGCTGCAACCTTGATCAAGTTCAGTACTAATGTAGGCTTGGCGCCACTGAAGCCTTTGAATTCTCAGTCTAGTTGTACGTTTCATCTGAAGTGTTTGTGCTTTGTTGTACGTAAGGTTTATGTGAAATTCCTCTAATATATATGTGTGTGTGTGTGTGTGTGTGTGTGTGTGTGTGCGCGCGCGTGGGTTTACGCTAATATGCCCTTTGTATGTACTTCCTGCAATGAAAAGTGTTACAGCTACTGCAGTGGTATACCACTGACAATAACCAGGTCACAGAGTTCCACATCAAAACACATTTAATAATGTACATAGAATTTTGAGGGAAAATGGGTCCTTCCCATTAGCGAACACAAAATGTAAGGAAACATAGCTTCACAAAGAAAATGCTTTGGATGCAGTGTAGCAAAGCCTGCATACAAGCGTGTACAGAATTTAGATGAGGGCTGGTATTACTCGGATGTGGGTAGGAAGGATTTGGGTTGCTTACGATTTTTATCTTTATCACCTCAACTGAGTACATCTTTTACTGGAAGATTGTTCCAGCATGCAGAATTTTGTGAATGGCTACAGTCATAGCTACAAAATTCTTCCTGATATTTTGTTCATGGATCAGGCTCACTTTACATGTGACGCTATTAACACAACACAAGGGCTTTCCACTCTTGCACACAGCAAAATCCATATGAAATGGTACAAAGTAATTTTCAACAAAAGTTTTTAGCAGACATACGGTGAGGAATACCAGGAAAGTACCTACACAGACTAAATTTTCTTGACAGACATTTAACAGCTGTTTATTACAGATTTTGTTTTTAAGAAAGTGAATAACTGCTTTATTTAAAGGATATGGCTCTTGAAACAGGAGTGAAAATGTGGATGGAGTGCCTCTATGTTTTGGCACAGAGGTTACGGAATACCTTAACATCAAAAAGAACAGAGAAAAAATGGACCAATAGCATGGGACCTATATGTCTTCAAATATCATTAGCACATTTTCTGTTACTAACCCTTCATACCCTGTCAACAGAACGGTGCTGTCATGTGTTATAAATAAAACTACCGTGCTGAATAACGAGGTGCTGTAACAAGTCAAAAGATAAAAATAAGAAACTAATGTCTTACATAAAAATTGAATTTGGAAGTGTAATATTTGTCTCCTTAGCTGATATACAAATGTATGAAACATTTTATACTTACAGTATCTATGGACAAAGCTTCAATGTGATTTAATAGAAGGTTTGCTACTATATCTTCACGCCATCTCACGGCAGGATCATCAGGAAGGTATGAACTCCTGCAATGAAAAAAACCAATGACTGTCAAGCATGCGAGAGACATGGTTGTATAAATCATATTGATGTCAGTATGTATAATAAATGAAGATGAACGTGTAAAAACATATTTCCAACTAACTGCATATGTGTATTATTAATTCTCTGAGATGTTTTGGCTAATAATAATAACAGCCATCCTCAGGGAGACTTGACATAAAGGATAAGGCATATCACCATTAATTGTGCTTTGTAATTATAAAAGTAAATACTTAAATTATAAATATTTGATACTAAATGGTTACCAAAATTAGGTTAAAATTTTACAATATTTGCCTTAGATTTTATTTGTATTTCTTTGCATCCGAACGCCTAAAAGCAAATAGTTAGGGAATAGTTAGTTGACTTTACATCAATATGCTGCTCACTTCTTAGATTTTATTATAAATCAGGTTTAATGTATATAGGAAGATTTTACACTTCTTGATGCTTTTGGTACCTGTAACACTTTATATCCCCTGAAGATAATGGCATGTCCATCGAAACATGAAGATCATTGAAACATGTAGTAGATCCTTACATGTTTCAATGTCAGTATAAATACACAGTGTGTCTACTAAGTTTTAGGACTAGCATTATAAAAAGTATTTGCGTGAAAGAAATGACACTTTTATTTAGTTTTCGACATACATCCCTTCTAACTGTACATATAGATTTGCACGGTCATACAGCTTCTGCATGCCTTTGTAGAAGTCAACCTTTGCAATGGTGTTTAATGTACTTGTCACGGCTTTCTGGATGTCTGAAATCGAGTCAAAGAGACGCCCCTTCAAGTAGGATTTCACTTTTGGGAACAAAAAGTAATCAGCAGGCGCTAAATCTGGTGAATACGGAGGGTGGTCGAGCACAGTCACTTTTTGTTGGGCCAAAAACTGCTTGACGATTGTTGTGTTGTGGGATGGGGCATTGTCGTGCAAAAGGAACCAGTCACCAGATTCACACATGCCCGGTCTAACACGCTGAATTCTGTTTAGGAGCCTTTCCATTACACCTTTGTAGTACACTGCATTGATAGTTTCACCCTCTGGAACAAATTCTTTGTGGATTACGCCTTGCCAATCGAAGAAAATCGCCAACATGGTCTTCACACCAGACTTCTGAAATCGCAATTTTTTCGGTCATGGCGAGGTTTCTCCGACCCATGCAGCGGATTGACGTTTAATGGTCCGATCGTAGGCAAAACACCACGTCTCATCGCCAGTTACAATCTTCTTAAAGAAGTCAAGATCACTGTCTGCTGTGGCAATCAAATCTCGGCAAGCTGCAGTTCTCTGGTCTTTCTGCTCTGGAGCCAAAGAGTGTGGAACAAAGCGCAAACAAATCTTCTGCTTTCGCAACTCTTCAACTACAATCTCTCTGTGTCCTTGCCAATGTTCACCTCGTCTGTTAGCATTCTTAGCAAAAGGTGACGGTTTTGAAGCAACAATTGAGAAATTTTCTTGACATTGTTGTCATTGCGACACTGTAGGCCGGCCACTCCTGGGGTTGTCTTCAATGTCTTCTCGTTCATCATGAAATCGTCCATACCCTTGGAAAACTTCAAACGGGATAGTGCTTGCTCCCCATAAGCTGCATGTACCATTTGGACAGTTTCCGTTGCACTTTTTCCAGCTTTAAAACAGAACTTTATCGCTAATCGTTGCTCCATACTCAAATCCATGACAAGGCTTTCACACACAGCTTCATTTCATGCCGCAAATCACAAATACTGCTCAACTCACTCAGACAACACTAAGCACACAACATGTTGAGACTTGCTCCTACACGTTTCTGTGGGTGACCGCCTGATGGTGCACGTAGTATTCGCTCTGCACTATCAGTCCTAAAACTTAGTAGATGGACTATGTATAACTTTGTGACTTTGTGCATAATTGTTAGTTTGTTCTAATTAATACAGTTAGTTTTATCACTCATCTGATGTAATGTATTACAATAGTAACATCATTATACCAAATTTAATAAATAAATTTATGGATGTGAGATTGGATGTTCCCACAGTGGTGCTGATGAACATGCATAGTCTGGAATGTGACATTGTGTCATTGGGCCTTCATCCTTCGGGTCAAGCAATCCAAGCATTCGTCTTAAACTGCCTGACCCTGCGGATGAAGTAACTAAGATTGTTTGAAACACTGGCAAATACTTGCCCAAAAACACAGCCTCATATCCCACAACACTTTCACTTTAATCAAGTTTCACCTCCTGCTTGGATCAAGTCTACCACACTATGATCAACAGCTATAAATTTATGCCTTTTCAACTTTTACACCTCAATCTGAAACTCAATGTCAGTCTCAAATGGAGTAGGCTCAGGTATAAGAGGACCAGCAGTATGTATTTCAGTCTAACAATAAAAATCATATAGATTTATACTACAGTTCATACCACAGTGTTTCGAATCCATACAGTGACAGCAGACATTTTTGTGAAACATGAATTGTACAAATACATGGGATAAACTTTGTACCTCTCTTTATCAACACTGAGTAGGCTGGTATAATGCAGTCAGTATAGCGACTCGCTACAAGCTGGATGGTCTGGAGATCGAATCCTGGTGGAGGTGAGACCTTCCGCACCTATCCAGATTAGTCCTGAAGCCCTCCCAGCCTCCTATACAAGGCGTAATGGGTCCTTTTCCTGGGGTCAAGCAACCGGGGTGTGGTGTTGGCCACCTACTCTCATCTAGTGCACATCTGGGGCTTAGTGGCCTGTTCTAGGGTGAACTTTACTTTTACCTTTATCAACACTGAAACCTGCCCTTACTTGCATAATGTGATGTTGCTTGCAGGAATGCCCAGAATGTTACAGCTGTCCCACAACTCTTGTCTCCTTACTACTCCCTCTTGTTTGTAATTACCTATGGACAAAAGTATGATCACAGATATCCGAAATGCCCTTAAAAGAAGAATATTATCACACAAGTCTTGTAAATATTTCAACTAACCTTCCGAAAGGCACAATAAAAACATTTGACAGTCACTCTGTTGGGCTAGTTTAAGTATAATGGGCCCAAAAAACATACACTCGTCATCTGGATGGGCTGTCACAAATAACACTCTTTGTACACTTCTCAAACGTCCGTAATCTGGGAAGATCTTCAGGTACACAGTTGCAAAATAAAAGACAATGCAAAGGCATATGTACGCCAAAACTGCTATCGTAAGATGTTCCATTGTTTCTCTAGCATATTTACATATCTCCTGCACAACTATATCACTAAGTTTTCTCAAATCTTCTAGTTTATCTTGAAGTGGAAGTACTTCAAGCATGACCGACATCAGCACCGACTTTGATATATCCCTAGCGTGTATATCTGCGTGTATATAAAGTGACAAATATATGGCTACGTGGGCATACCTTAAAATTACGTCCCGTTTCTACGACATTACTACATTACTTTCCTCTATACTTTCCAAAACTGTGATTCCGCGGTCGACATTTTTAAAAACGAACGTGTACCATATTTATCACAGATGTTTAGTCGGGCCCCCCTGCCGAGGCCTCTCTCTCTCCATGGCGCTTACAATGCACTACGGGCATCTATGCAACTGTGGTCGAAACTATCACGGATTAGTGTCGCACATCCTCGCAATGGTGGACACCACGACAGCTATCCAGCACTGGGTGAGCAGCGTGGTTAGGAGTACACGCGTGTTAGCAATATGGCAGCTGTCATCTGTGCTGGGCGGTATGTTTCTGATGCGTGGGACTACCGTGGGATTAGAGCACATTCCGAATTCCGTGGGTGATGAGGACAATGTCGGTTGTTATTTCCATGTTGGTTACGCTCGGCAAAGTTGGCTATTGGCATGCATGCTTAAAAACGCGAGAGCCAAGTCTGACTTCAGATTTAAGTATGGTGTTGTGTGTGTAGTAGAGTTTCATGTATCTGCTTTTGTGAGAATAAGAGGATGAGTACTCAAGGTGAATGTGTTTTATTTCGAATTTGAATTTAAATGTGTGTACATTTTATGAATCCAAACCGGTCAATACCATGCATGTAGAAGAAGTCAAGAAAATTTTACATACAGTACTTGGTACCATACAATTAGCTTAGAAGTGATGTAGCGTGGTTTATCGTTCTCTGTTTCCATTAAAGTATTCATCTATGGAGTAGAAAGAATGAGCATGTAAATAACTTTTAGGGCTGATTTAAATTGTTTACGGTTATCAAATTTTGGACATTGTTGAAGACTGTGAAACACTTCTGTGCCAGTTGAGCAGACTCTTTTTTGATATAGTGATAAATTTGATGAAGGTTTAGTAGTGAAAGTTATATTTTTGTCTTGTATTTATATTATGCGCCTCAGAATTTAATTTGAATTTATTTTAGTTGTTAACCACAAATAAGAGACGTGATAATATATTTTGTTATTGAAGAGGTAGAATTTTTAAATTCTTAAGTAAATCTGTACATGAGTTTTGACTTCTCCATCCTGTAATAATTCTAATTATATTCTTTTGTATTTTAAAAATTTTTGCCTTGTGTGAAGAATTCACCAGAATATTAATCCACAGTTTATAATGGAATGAAACTAGACATAGTAAACCATCTTCAATGTTTCCTGTGACATAAAGGGCTTAAGTGACCTCATTGCATAGCAAGCTGCACTTAATTTGTATGTAATTTGTTTAATATGAATTTAAAAATTTTAAATACATGTAATAGTATATCTTAATGTGCAGAACAAGTGCCACTGACGAGCTGATACTATGCAGGGGCTTCAGTTTTGCCATGGTCTCATGAGCTGTTAGGAAATTAGAATAATATAAGTTAAATAACAGCCCCCCCCTCCCCCCCATCCTTCGTGCTGCTCATGGTATTCTGAGCAGTATTTTCCATGTTGATAACTCAAAGTATCTGTCTTTTATCTGCTTTCCTTAGCATCCAGCTTTTGCATCTATAGAGCACTACTGGGAGGACTGTTGTCTGCACTCGCTTAACTTTAATATTAGTCGAACTCCCATGTCTTTAATGATTTTGGTTAAATTTCCCATTGCTGCTTTGCCGAAACGTATTCTTCTCTTGATCTCGTCTTTGGTGATGAGAAACCCTAAGAACTTGTAGCCTGTTACTGTGCTTAACTGACCATACTACAGTGATTATGAACCCGGTAGGAAACTTCTGTTACGCTTCTGGTTTACAGATGTGTGTTCCAAGTTGTCGAAGGCAATTCAAGAAACTGCTGGGGTTCAAGAATTGCAATCGGATAATGAATTTATTAAGCAGATGGTAACTGCATCCTTACCAAAATCTAAACATTCTACAGTGGATAGTGAACTTAAGAGGGTATGTACAATGGAGCTCTTACATACAGACATGAACTGATAAACTGCTGTTAACATTGTAACTTTTAAAGTGTTTTTCCAAGAATAAAAAGAAAACAAAATGCTTTATGTGTGTTTTCAATGTGATGACCAGTTCCTTAATGCATATTTTGGGTGCATGATATTTTGATACACAGGATTTACTGGCACTGCTATTAGCATAGTTGAACCTTTCTTCCTTCTGTTTGGACATACTTTTAATGCTTCTCCAATATGTGCAACACTCGAGTAATAGGTAACGTTTAATACAGATCCAGTAAGTGTAATAAATCCTGCAAATTTGGCACTAATAACGTCGTATGGATGAATGCTATGGCAGCCACATTGTCAGATTGTTTCAAATCATTTTTGGGGCACTGTTGTGATCAGGGGTTCACAAATTTTCCAAAAATTTATGAGTCCCCACCAAATTCCTGGTACCATAAGGATGACACTGAGTAAGTTCCAAGTCTGGACTGACCTGTGATTGTCATTATCTGGTGCGTCCTACTTGGTACATGTGAAGTGCTACATGATTTTGTAGGTAAGGGAAGAAACTGCAACAGTTACACTTATAGTATTAGGCACCATTGCACAAAATTTAGTCGCCCATGATTTGACCACCTCTCATTAAGACTTGAAACTTTTCAGCTCAAACACATGAATCTGTTAGATCAGGTGACTTTAAAAAAAGTAAAGGGGTCCACATACAGGCCTTTAAGGACCAAGGGGGAGTAGAGGTATAGCTCTACTCTTTCGTTAGCCTCGGTGCTAGATGGTTTGGGGTGGCTAGCTCCACGCTCTGGCTGCTTTACCCTGGGAAAGACCCGGTACCCATTGTACAGGTGGCTGGGTGGGCCATCGGGCCAGTCTGGACGGGTGTGGAAAATCCCATCCCCACTGGGATTTGATTCCTGGACCGTCCAGCGTGTAGCGAGTCACTATACCGACTGAGCTATCCTGGCTGCCCAGGTTACTGCACATCAGAAACTTTTTTTAGTTCTACTTAGTCACTCAAGGTAACACTTTGGATATTACAAGAAATACGGTGCTACTTTTGCGTTTAACGAACATGCATTTCCTTCACTTGATGCCATGTTAACTTTGCAGTTTATATCTAGCAAACCCCACTGAGTGAATTCCTTCCCTATAGTATTCATTAGTGAGGAATAAACTGGCGAGTTTCACTGCAGTGCATTGTGATGTGGGAAGTATTATAGAATATTTTTGCCAGTTTTATTGATGAAGGGTTAATTGTTTCAGAAATTTGTACTTCTCAAATTCAGGACTGCAGATAAGAAACATCTTCCATGTGTAAAGAAACGTCTGTCGCTGAAACAGAGGCGTGAACTTGGATTGTATACAATAAATAGGACAGGCATGAAGTATAAGGATTTTGAAGAACTTCATTGCCTCTGGAAAGAGTACATGAGAAGCTGCTTGGGTTTGGCAGAGCTGGAAAAGAGGGGGTAAGGAAGTTTTATTTTTCATAATTGAAATTTTGCATAATTTGCATCTTAAACTAAAAGTGGATGTCTTCCAGATTTACAGGTCAGCCTGAAAGCAAATATTGGAATCAGTTCTCTCAGCTGCTTCTAAAAGCAGACTATCATGGAGCACATCTTAAGGTCGTGAGATCTACCTGCAGCAGTCTTGTAGGACAGGCTGGAATAGTAGTATTTGACACAAAAAATACGTTCAAGATCATTTGTACAGACAACATTGTTCGGAGTACGTATTAATAGGTGTTTTAACAAGGGCTTACGTGGGCTTTGTAGTTTGTCTTTGTCAGTTATATCGTGTATTGTTCTTGTTTCAGCGATTCCAAAACAGCCTAGTGTATTCACCATGGTACTGGATGACTACACCTGCACTATACATGGGAAGTACTTTTGTATGCGGCCACAAGACAGAAGTGTGAAAAAGATAAAGACTCATATGATAGCAGACTTGTGAATTTCAATACAGTGTATTTCTTTTGAACAAAATCCTTTGTGAAAATAAACGTGGTGAATTTTTTACCAGGGACATTTGGATAACACTGTTTTATATGGTATAATGCTTGTTATTTCAGTAGCTCAACACTGCATAAAACTACCAAGGTTTCCAGGCAAGCTGCTTCATTATGTGTGTGTCTGCATATGTCAACTTTAGTCCCACTGGACAGATTTTCATAAAATTTGATACTGGAGGCTTCCAAATTTTGTTAAAGTGGACAACCTTATTGGGCATTTCACATGAAGACCTAAGTGTATTATATTGTTGACAGCAACAAAGTTGCCATAATATCAGTCTCTTTGAGTCAGATGGCATGAGGCTGTTAGGATAACAGAGGTGGTATATGCAATTTGAAATATTTTTTGTAGGTCAACAGCAGAGGAGAACTCATAATTGCATTCTGTAGCAACAAGGTTACATGGTTGCACAGAAGTGTTTTGCTCTGCAGACGTTTTTGATCATGCTCTCAAGCATAATTTTCCCTATAAACTAGTCATGTCTTAACGCTTTGGCGCTGGAATAAAATGCCCGTAATGATCTGCAGAAGACCAAATTGAAATGGGGCTGTATAAGAGCAGATATATTTGTATGATCTTCAGCACTTTCAGCATCATACTGCATGTTACATGTGCATAATGTTGGGTGCCAAAGGGTTCACAACTGGCAATAGTGAAGTGCACAATTGTACTCTCCTACAACACACTTCAACTGGTAGTTACCTGCTTCTTTTGAAGGGTTTACAATAGGAAGCTGCAAAAATGTGTCCTTATGTCTGTCCATCTCCATGTTTTTCGCGTCTAATACCTAATGCAGAGGTCCAAAAATTTTCCAAAAATCCAGGACACTGACAGGTGACAGGAAGATCTATACTGAAGACTCACAGTCCTGTTGTGAACCTGTCACCTGGCACATTTTGCTAGGTGTGTGTAAGCACGTCTGTATGACACACACCCCCCCCCCCCCCCCCCACCCCACCTCCACAAATACACAGTGACTTTGCTGAAGTGTTTGGTGCCACTTTACAAAATTTAGTTGCCCGAGATTTGTGTACCCCTGACTGGACATATTGAATGACATCTTTTATTGGGTGGTGTCACTAAAATCTGTGACATTAAATCTAATCTTTGTTAGCATCAGACAATAACAGACATTAATGTGGAAAGATACTATTTGTTGTCCCCATCTCAAATGTATCTTGTTAAATACTCAATGGAGTGAACTTTTTAACAAATCTACCAGGAACTACATAATGCATATATAGGTTTCATGCACACACTTTTTCTGAAAGTATGTTTTCCAGATAAACACATCACAATGCTATATCAGGAAGTGGCTACGTCTCTGCCACATTTCTTCTACCTTCATATTGCACCAGCCAATGCTGCCCCATCCTCCCTCTCCCTGTGTCCAGCAAAGTGATCCTTAGTCCCATCACTTGCATCCTTGGTCCCCTTCTTGGCACCAGTGTCACGGAATATTTTTTCCCTCAGTTGATCCAACGGTTGAACGACCCCATATAAATGTTCATTATTTTTTGCTCTACAGATAATTGGCAGGGCCCATGGCAGACCAACTTGCTACATTATTAACAGTCCACTTTTTGTTTTTCTACACACAAATTTAACTTACGATATCACATTTCCTTACAAGATGAATGTGGAGTACCTTTAGCAAGTTACAAATACAGCTTGAACAGCTGTAAGTTTCTGAAGCCTCTTTCATGCACCACACTGAAATGTATTCTGTGATCAAGGATGTTTATCGTCACCTTGAGATTCCAATGTTAGGTATACCTGCCATTAAATATAAAACAGTTACCTAGTACACTTATTATTCTGTTACTTGACTTTCTTTTGGTGGTAGGTATAGGTAGGATAGATGCCATCCTGTTTAATTTAGTACTATAATTTACTTTAACCTTTAAAGTATGGACTTTTAAATAGCAGTCGTCTCCTAGTGGCCAGACTTTTTTGGGCATTTAAATCTTATGATTGCAGGCCTCGACAAAAAAGATATATTATCCACGCTATATAACATGAAATTATGAAATAAAAACTGTGTGAAAGAGAATAAATTTCTACATTTATCGATGAATTGTCACTTTTCAGCTGTAAAGCATACTCATGAAACTTCCTGATAAATTCAAAAGTTACTTTGTGTAATATAGTTTATGACACTTCTGTGGATTTTTATTGTACTTATCCCTTTCTTTACACCGTAGGATATGTGATGTTATGTTCACAGAAACACAAAACACTTACTTGCACGGCAAATGTTTTCTGTTACGTCTGTACAATGATATGTGTTGGCTTATGCCACAACAGTCAACACTTCTCTGTGCCCAGTGACTCACAGGTTCACATGCATATGCCACTTCTTGAAGCAGTCCACTATATACAGATTGACGTTGCATTTCTTGCAAAAATACAGCATGCTCTGTGTTCGCTTTTTCAGCGAACACATGCGACACTGCCTTTGTTTTCCTTTGGAAGGCCAGTGCTTTGAATGCTTCAATTCTAATCAACCTGACTGGGATGCAAATGGACTTGGCCCACCCCTTGAAATGGCACTCGATGTCACATTTTTTTCACGTGACTGGATAATCAGTTCTCGAACCAGAGCCTCCTGGAAGTTTTTGTGGGTCATCTTGCCGCCACACGACTTATGGATAAGAAATGCGTCGAGTATTGTCATGTCTGTGAGGTGGAAAAACAGTTTCTCCTTCCACTTCCATGTACTCCGGGCAGTTCCGTAGCTGTTCACCATTCTGTCTGACTTCTCCACAAACCCCAGGTACGCGTTAAGGTGTTCTACTACACGAGGTTTGATAGCATGGCCAGATTCATGGGTGAAATTGCCTTCAACAGGAGGAGCATGCATGTTTGTGAGAATGTAAACATCACGCGTACCCTTCCAGCGTACAGACCTGAGATTTCCTCTCACGCATGTTACTTTGTCCCCCCTTTCCATTTTCAGAGATTTCGGTCCAATGTCTCGTGGCATTTTGTGCCTGTCATGGCGAACTGTTCCATACGCGTTGATTTTACGTTGGAACAAATCATCAAACAGAGCAGGCGACGTGAAGTTCTTATCCATAAAAACTTTGTGGCCCAGTCCCTCAACTCGTCAAATTACTTGTGGCACATTTCCATAGGACGCTGTTATTTGAGCTGTGGCATGTTGCCGCTGTTTGCTTAAATACACACTCATGTCGTAAGTGTACCCCAGCAAGTCGCGAAGTTTGTAAATTTTAATGTCAAATCTCTTTATATTTCTTTGTAATATATTGCCGAAAAATTACTCTTCCTTTGTACATCACGATCATTTCATCCACAGCAAGACGTTCTGTCGGATTGTACATTTCACAAAATTTGTTGTTCACAGTGTCAAAAACCTTTTTTATCTTCCAAAGTCTGTTGTAGTTTGCGTCTTCACGGTTCGGAGGGTCCTCATTATTTTCAAAATGCAGGAATCTAAGAACGTGTAAGAAGCAATCGCATGCCATCATGTTTGAATAAAATGGAGTGCAATACTGCTCCTCTCTGGACCAATAATCTTTGAGGCTGCCACACTGGTCATGTCGATCTGAATTATGAGTGCGAAAAATGTGTACATTTCTTCAATCGTAATATCAGGTGGTTGTGCTGAAATGCTTCCTGTGTTTTTGGATGCCATGTATTGATGGAAGTAGCGATTTGTTTCATCTAGTATGATTTGAAAAACCTTCCTGAAGAAGAGAATGAAGATTGAAAAGGGAGAGGATTCTGCATCTATATCAGAGGCAGCCTATCTGTTGGCGCCACCTGGAGGTCAAGTGAAATCAAAGACATTTGGCGAATCCCCGGCTCTTCTAGCCCGAAACGTAACTTCGGTGTCCTCGGTATTATCTTCATCTTCTGAAGATGAGCACTGCATACGAGATTCCATCAGTTCATCTGTCTTTCCCAATTCCTCATCAGATTCCTCAGCCATCAGCACTTCCTCTATTTTGTCTGGCTCGAGTGGTTTTGAATATCTAGCACGCTTTTGAGGATCCATTCCAAGGGGTCCCAACTAAATCGAATAAGTGAAAGCTACTGACAGTTCACCACTGATATAAAATTAATGGGTAAAATAATAATCAGCTACTGGAAAAGTAAAACAGGTGAAGATTTCTCAGCAAACACTGAAGAGCAAATACAGATACCAACCAATAAGAAGTACTTCCCTACAATCCGCCACTGAAGTTATGCAATATTTACCAGTTTGCCGCCTATAAATTAAACTCAAATACGATTGTGAAAAATATCACCTAACACGTCAATAAATATGTTAGCAAAATTGTGGACTGCAGCATACAACCAATGTGCCACTGTCAATGTATATGCCAGTCTGCCACTGAAAAACAATATCAGATGAGCCACAATGCTACGAAAGCTGCCACAAGACTAAACAACAGCACTTCCAGATCGAGCTTCTACATTTCAACCTCAGACAATGGCCTACTCTGTTTTGCCTCTCAGGTCCTTGAGCTGACACCGAAAGGTCCAGGTTGGCCATAAATAATATCAAAACCTGGACCACCATATACGAGGCGTGTTCAAAAAAAGACCGAACTTATTAAATAGCGTGCCAACCAGTACAGAGGGCGCGCTGCGGCTACTGAGCCCACCTAGTGGCAGGTTTTGACAACAAACAGCCATTTGCCCCGATTCGCTATGAGCATTAGTCATCGAGCTACCTCCGCTGAACTGAGCACGTGCACAAGCTGTTCGTCAGATTAGTGACAAAGTGACAATGAAAGAGCTTGAAGAACAACGTGTGTGTGTGAAATTTTGCTGCACACTTGGTAAAAATTTTACAGAGACATTTCAGTTGCTTAACCAAGCATACAGGGAGAACTGCATGAGCCGAACGCAGTGCTATGAGTGGTTTAAGCGTTTTAAAGAGGGCAGAATGTCTGTCGTTGAAGATCCCAGGCCTGGACGACCTTCCACATCAACAGACGACGACAATGTCGAGAGAGTTCGTGCTGTGATTCGTGGAAATCGTCGTTTAACTGTCTGAGAAGTTGCTGACGAAGTGGGCATCAGCATAGGATCTTGCCATCAAATTTTGACTGGAAAACTTCAGATGCGTCGTGTCAGTGCAAAATTCGTGCCGCGTTTTTTGACTGACGATCAGAAAGAGAACCGTGTTGATATCAGTCAGGAACTGGTTGCCAATGCAAATACAAGTAGTAATGAAAACTTCCTTAAGAACATCATAACAAGAGATGAGACGTGGGTTTATGGCTATGATGTTGAAACCAAGATGCAATCGTTGCAGTGGATGGGGAAAGGTTCTCCTCGACCAAAAAGCACGCATGAGTCGGTCAAAGATCAAGGTGATGTTGGCTGTTTTTTGTTATTGCAAAGGCATTGTCCATCATGAATTTGTACCACATGGTCACATGGTAAACAAACAGTTGTACCAGGACTTTTTAGCGCGTTTGAGGGATCCTGTGCGCAGGAAGAGGCCTGAATTGTGGGAAAACCAAACTTGGATGTTGCACCACAACAATGCGCTGGCTTACGCGTCGCTCCTCATCCGCAATTATCTGGCAAAACATCAGATATCCGTTGTGCCCCATCCACCCTATTCTCCGGACTTAGCCCGAGCAGACTTTTTCCTGTTTCCCAAACTTAAAACCTCTTTGAAAGGAAGTCGTTTCCAAATCATAGAGGAGATTCAGGAAAATGCGACAAGAGAACTGCGTGCCATCACAGAAAGCGCGTTCCAGGAAACATTC
This sequence comes from Coptotermes formosanus, assembly GCA_013340265.1. NCBI lineage: Eukaryota > Metazoa > Arthropoda > Insecta > Blattodea > Rhinotermitidae > Coptotermes > Coptotermes formosanus. Next base: position 789,970 of record BLKM01000099.1, read on the forward strand.
CAACAATGGAAGAAACATTGGGAATGGCATATCGCCAGTAGAGGGGACTACTTTGAAGGAGACAGTGCTTAAAATGTTGTAAAATGAACAATAAAGTCTTTATAGCAAAAGTTCGGTCTTTTTTTGAACACGCCTTGTATGACATTGTTCAAGGAGAAGCCAAGCCTTCTGGTGGGACCCCTCAATTGGTTTATTTGGGATTCCTGCTAAAGCAAACACTGTCAGCACTGAAAAATGTCACAAACGCACAGTGTTAGATATATCTAACATTCGGCCACTGGGGAGTGCAGGCTGTGTTAGATATATCTAACATTCGTCCTTTACAGGTTAATATCCAATGCACACAATTCATACTGTACTTTAAAAACTTGAAATTTGGAAGTTTCTGTTGTATTATTTTTAAAGTTCCCGAAACACTGCTGGGAGTAAGACAAGGATTAACTCTTGAAATGCCTCTTACAATATGGCGCCAGATATGAAATGCCTCTTAAAATATGGCGCCAGATATGAAATGCCTCTTACAATATGGTGCCAGATATGAAATGCCTCCTACAATATGGTGCCAGATATGAAATGCCTCTTACAATACGGCGCCAGATACGAAAGTAGTAGTTCTCATTAGGAATTTACCTTATTGCTGTGGGAAGGATCATGTTTAAAGGTTCTGTGAGGAATTCACGATGAAGTTAAGACTGTTTTAGTTCAAATGCTTAAGAGTGATGGTAAAAAGGGTGAGAATGACACAACATTTTAATCATATCTGCTTTCTGACCATAATACACTGGATTGTTTTCCACTTGACTCTACTAATTACAGCTGAAATAAAATTAACATTCTTCTTGGAACGGTTAAATTTATCCACAAGCAACATAAGGTTGTCTCCTTAGAACCATGTAAAGCCACATTCTTCACTTTTAATCTACTATTAAGTTAAATTCTATTTTTATTTTAATCATCTCTTTACAAGTTAAAGAGTATTCACAGTAGTAAATACATAATTAGTCTTTGTAATTAACAGTGTAATCAGTGCAAACATACTGCTGACACCATGACAATGCCTTCAAAATAAAAAATAAATATACAAAATGAATGTTGATTGGATTTGCTAGAACACCCAATTCATGATTGTAACTCCTGGTCAATTTTTTGTTAATGGTCAGAATAACAATAAATTAACAGATGTATAATATTTTTATAGTGTCATAAAATGGAAAGTGGGTGCTCCTTCCAAATTAACTGGATATAACTGCAAATCCTCATTTTACTGCCATATTGTAATGCAGCCACAAGACTTTCATTTTCTCAAACATACTACCATTGAATACTTTCCCTCCCAAATGTTGTTTCGTACTTTGGAATGGATTTACAATTAATGTTCCACTAACAAAACAGGACAGAAATACCAGCAACGTGCCAGACATAAGAAAGTATGATATCCAGTCATGTAAGTTGCATCAACTCACGCGGCAACACTAGAAACAAATTTCAAATCTTAAAAAAAGTGTAAAGAAAATGCTGTTCGGACAAGATGATTAGTTGTTTCTGCAGTAATTTACCAGTCATTCTAGGAATTTCCTGACATTCATAAATATACAGTATATATATATATATATGTACTACATTATTTCATGGTGTGAGATGTACTGCTTTGAAGTACCTTTCATATTTAGTACATCATATTTGGTAGTTACTCATGAATCACCTAGCGCAGTTTAGTAACTTAATATTCAATTCATGTTTAGTTTATGTTCCAATTTGCCTATGTGGTTATGTGAATACTTGGTCTGCTCATCACTCTGTTATCTACCGTTACTTCCACCCTTTCATTCCTTCAACAGAAATAATACAATAATCAACAAGGAGAGAGGGAAATCAAAATGCTTCAACACAATTAACAATATCCATTCCCCAACATATGATCTGCAATGACGGGAATGGAATTGCAACAAAACTCCTACTGATAACAGCTGTGACTTTAGATGTTCCAACTCCCTCGATCACTTTTCTCCTCCAGAACAATCGCTACACACGCACACTATTTCAAATCACTTGTGTAACAAACAATAGCCCAATGCACAGGTATTAGTCCCTTTCACAGACACACTGCCCGTAATTTCACACAGGTTTCCACTTCAAACTACACCCAATCTGAGGTTCACCACTTTTCTCTCTTTAAACCTCAAGGCAGTACCCAAAAACTACACAAGTTCAGGCATACCTACATACTGTAACCTTGATATGGCATGCCTGGAGCATATGCATTTGGATATCCTGGAGTGTAACCTGGACCAATCATTCCTGGACCTGCTGTTAGCATTAACTGTGGCTCTGCTGCAAGAAAGAAGCCAATAATATCAAAACAATGTAGACCTACAGAGTCTCTAGTTCCTACAAATTACTTGCTCACGTTACTGTATTTTTATAATAAATTCCCAGTCAAATCATGATGTGCAACAAATCAGATGTACTAGTCATTCTACAAAGACATGCTCTTAACAAACAACTGTTTCTAGTCACTTCCCATAAGCTCACTTAACTTATACACCTCCAATATGCAATGAACAATGCGTCATGTGATTCAAGTCAGCGGGATGAAGGAAAACATTCCCAGCCCCCTCTTTAACCCTTTGGAGCTTGAATTAAGTGTCCAGTGTACTCTGCAAGAGACCTGGGATTCAAATGACTACCCATTAGTTTACATGTTCTTGGCAAAAGACTTTAGTGGACATTCACTTTCCTCAGCATCACGCAGCATATTCACTAGTGTACACTTTCTGCGCCAAGGGGTTAAACACTGTGAGCAAAAACCTCATACTAACTGTAGCACCTTAAACTAAAATGCATGGATCCCAACTTTTAACGGGAAACTGGAACAGCAGTGAACGATGCACAGCACGCCGTCATGTGCACAATCCGAGTGAAGAGTGATAAGAGTTGTCAGGTAAAATAATGTCCCCATATTAGTCTTCACACAATACTGAGAAGAAACTTACGCATGATCATAGGCTTGTGGTCCTGCTGTGCGGTCTCTTCAAGTCTCTGGGACTCGGATTCTTCTAGCTTATCAACCTAAGGAAAGTAATCACAAGATCACTTACACAAATATCCATGCGTCTCTAAGAGGGTCAGCCAGTGCTTAACTCAATGCATTAGAAGTTAAAACACCAGAAATTCTAATCAGAAATGTTTTGGTGTTTTAACATTTCAAAACAAGTTTTACAAATATTTCACTAGTTTTTATCCTTTACATTAAGAAAGCATGCTTTCATTAAGAAAAATACACATGCAACCTGCTATTACAGAATGGAGAAAAGTAATGAACACATATTTTTACAGTTGTACAAAAGTCTGACATACCTTTGTAGAAAAAATTTCTAACATCTTTGTGAATATTAAATATGGTAACTCTTTAAAAATTCAGCCTCAGCTTAAACTTGCATATCAGAGTGGATGATACAGTTCAAAAATTATTTTTAATGTATAAAATGACCATAAAAGCAGGAAACGTGTATTTCACTACTACCAGTCAGATACCCATTGAAAATTCAGCAAATCCTATCTTTGCTACAACTTCGCAGGCAACCCTTCCACTGAATATATGTAAAATAACAGTGTACAGATACATCTTTACAGCAACGAAGCACTAATGTTTGTTAGCATCTGATATGAGTTCATCTTCGTTTTCTTCACTAAATGCACATTAAACATATAAGAGTGAGTATGGCCAGCTTGAAACAATAAAGGTGCTATGTGACGTAAATTTTTCTGGCAATGTTAGACATTACAATAACAACACGAAAACATTGCCTGGTGCTGCAGGTCAGGGAGGTTTCCATTTGATATCCACTGAAACCAATTTACCTTTAGCAGATGGTTTTAAATACCAACTGTATCTTGTGACAGCCTGTTTTTCTGGTTTAGTGCAGACATTTAAGTTGCTACCAAGTAAGAGCAGAAAACCAGCATCTGACATGCTAGGCCATTCGCCAGTACATTTTAACAGACTAGCGTATAGTAATACAAGACAACGAAGATTCGCAAACTGACAAACACATAATGCCCTTTTTAGACTAATTATACATGATTTTTGTGAGAAGACTATACTGCTGACAATTCTGCCCCACAACACCCCACCAGCTCTACCCAGGTAAAAGGCCCCCCGTGCCCCACTGATCAGGAGGCTCAATAGGCCCCACAGCATGTATGGCCATTTTAGAGAAGCTAAAAGACTCTTGCTGCTGCCAGGAATCAAAGATGAAATGAAGTACAGCTACGTGGAAACATACCTTACTTATATATTCTCGAGTGACCTGGATAAGGTACGGCATGGCAAAGTCAAGTATATCGTGTCTCCAAGCCAATTCCAGGATAACATCAGGATGCAACAGATCATAACATTGAAACAAACAAGCAGCAAAACAATCATGGTTCCCTTTCTCCAGGAACCATGCTAACAACTCCTCTGCTACCTCTGCATTCTTTGATTCGGCAGCATACTCCATAGCATCCTGCAAAACAATGAGTGCAGTGGTACAGTATTCACATAAACAAGTACAATGCTGTTTACCAGAGAGCTAGCCAATGACAATGCTTGGCTTATTTAACAATGCTTTCAACTCTAGTGTTTACAAGGCATAAAAATGGTGGAACTAACAGATGTGTCTGTATTTTTTTTTTTAACTTTTGTCGCCTGTTGCGTTAGATATAATAACAAGAAATAAACTGCTGTCAACACAACTGGTACGTGTTATACCTTTAATCTGGCAACATGTTTCTACCTCTGAGTGTCATCTTCCGGCCAGCAGTACAAAATACACAAAAGGAATTGTATACAACTGTATTAAGTTTTGAATTGAGATCTCAATTTTAAAATTTGATTATAAAACATGCTGCTCTGTTGGATCAATTATATATAAGAAAAGGTTAAAAGGTGAAAATGGTTTACCTTTCCTTGCATATGACCGATCCGATACTTTTATCAATTTGTAAAATTGTAAACTGTAAAACATACACAAAACCCTTACACAAAGTCTCTGCTTGTCTTATTCTAACCAAAACTGAAACGACTCATTTTCTCATAAAATATATTGAAATAACTCGCCAACCACAACAAAATTTTTACTGTCTTCAGAACTTAGTATTCACTACTACACCTTCTGCCAACCTGGCCATCTTCAGGTAAAATACATAGAGACAAAACACCTGGGAGAATATTACCAACATAAAGGTCTTAAAAAAAAATAGTTTTCATATGAGGGATAACAAGATACAGCAGTGTACAACACCGAAAAAATTTTGAAGTCGTACATATTCCACATGTTTTTAACCTTTACCTTTTACCAACTTAAGGTTATTTTATGTAAAACAGTTGGTTATGGTACATAATTTTACTTCTTCTACTGTAGATAGGAAACAACATTGGCTAGGCATTTAACTACCTTGAGCATGTTGTTACTCCCTACCATACAGTCAGCTGAGCCAAGCTGGTGGCATTCCAAGTTGGATAAAACTTAGGAACAGCGTTTCTTACAATAAATGTTAACTGCACAAAAAATATCCATTGCACAGCAAAAGTGTACTGTAAGCAATCTTACCTTGAATAACCGGTCCTTCTTGCAGAGTTCAACCGACTGCTTCCAACGGTTGTTGCCCTTATAAAGGTACGCAGCAATGCGTCGGAATTCTATCAGTTCATGCTTTTCCAGCTTTTGGGCCAGTGCAATGTTATCAAAGTTATCAAAGGCATCAATTGAGGTACGAAGCCCTTGGTAATCTTCTTCATCAATTAACAAATTGTTAAGTGCCTCATTAATTGCTTTGTTGTTGAGACTCTGAACTGAGCGAAGGTACGGCTTCACTAGCTGCAGATGATTTACCTGTGTGTAAAAATTTAATGCTTCATATCAATCCACTAAATGTCCATTACTTTCATACTGCTAACAAGTCAACTGTACAATCTCGATTATACATATAGTCTACACAACACAATTACATCTCCACTCTGGGGTTTTATCTTTAGGAGAGAGATCCCAATGCGATGAAGATGCACAAGGTAAAAGGGTGCTGATGATGGTGCACAACTGAGTGAAACAACCTTCTTCTTTTGGACTTTGTCCACCATATTAAATCCTAAGAGAATATGACACTTTGGAAGTCGGTGCTGCTTCTGTTTTCATGTAAAATGGGAAGAAGCACCTGATCTGATGAACTCCTTATAAAGAGTTACTCTCAGTCACTGGGGACCATAGTTAAGTAAACATGTTGAGATACGAACCTGCGACCAGATCTTGTCGGTTAACAGAAAATAGCTATTAAGAGATTAAAAATTAGCTAGATGACTCACATTCTTTTAATGGCTATTTTTGTGTTATTGTCTATGGACAAGATTTGGTTTCAGGTGCACATATCAACCGGTTTCCTTCATTATGGTGCCTGGCTTCTTGTAAAGAAGCCACTCGATTACGTGCTTCTTATTTCAGATGAAGACAGAAGCAGCACTGGCTTCCAAAATGTCATACTCCATTAAGAATTAACAAAATGGACAAAATCCAAAAGAATGTTTCACAATTATGTCTCAGTTCTACAATCCTCTGTACCAATGACTGCAAGAACAGGAATGAGGAAAAAATTGCTGAAAACAATTCTTTTTATGAAAGGTCTTTAATGGCCTTCCAGGGAAGCAGCAGCTTTGCAACACAATGTACTCATGCCACCTCAAATCCACAAAATTAACTGGAGGTCATCCTGTGACTGTGTGTTTGTAGTGTGCCATTACAAACTTTAAATGGCTGCTATAAAAACCTGTCACATAAAAGAAGGTAATACTACCCAGCATAATCATGGAAGCCTGTCCCATCACTTCACTTCGCCTAGCCAAACCTGTTCTATCAGCAGGTGTAGAGGGTTCACAAAGAGCTTTCCATCTCACACTCTCAAGCTATAGCTCTTACTCCATTCCATTCAATTCCTCTTTCCTTCAAAATCTTCTGTATCCCTTCTTCCCAAGACTGTTGGGGTCTTCCCTTGGGTCTCTTCCCCTACAGCCTGGCTTGCCAGGCTATTTTGGGGTATTTCTCATCCCCCATTCTTATGACTTGCCCAACCATCTCAATTATGCTAATTCTATCATTTCTTTGAGGGGAATTATTCCTAATCTTACTCTTACTGATTCCTGATCCTGTCTCTTTTAGTTTCCCCCCATATTTTCCTTAAATGGTCTAATAACACATTCCTGATATTGTGCCACGTATGTTACGAAAATTTTAGTGCCTAACAAGAAATATGAATGTGGCAGTCATTTCAAATGTTGGAAGTTCGCGCTCTCACTTGTTAAATCTTTGTGGCTTCACACAATAAATAAACCACTCTATGTCAGGACCTCCTACGTCATGTGTAATTTAATTTTTTTTACACATTCTCCTTTCAGTATCCGTGCTGTTGTTCTTACCTTTGTGAAGAAATTTACGGCCCTTGTGTGATCCATACGAGGTGCCAAAACCAGTAATACATCATTCAAGAGCAATGGTTTATAATCCAAGTAGAACTGAATTGCTTTATAGTAGAGCTCAATGTTAGCAACCTGTAATAAGATATTAATCGTAACAGTCAGAATAAAAACTAAAGGCGGGCTGATGGGCGTAATATTGAAAAACAAGACTGCACTCAAGCACAAAATACTTTAGCATTCAACACTGGTTTAAAAACAGTAAGCCAACACGTTTCCACACACAACTGAATTCCTATATACAGTGTGTCCTAAAAGACCCAGTCCTCAAAGTTTACAAGTTTATTACCTCTGAATACTGGAACTTTTAGGACACACTGTGTAAGAAACCTTGGTACTGAAGGCTTCCACACAACAATATTCTGGGACACAGCACTACATACACACATCAGCAGCTTTCCCATTCAAAAAACAATGGGAAAATTTAATTCCCAGCTCAAGAAAGCTTGAAAGGGCAGTGCTGCTGGACTGACCACAGCATACATTCCGCTGTCATACCAATTATGACTTGGAGTCACATAAAAAATAAGTGTGGATAAAGCTAAGAAACTTAAGACACCCACCCCTCACTTTATGCATAGCACCTTAATGTACATCACTTTAATGAACAATGATAATTTGTACCCATTTTTGTTTTAAGGACTACTTTTATGCGTTTATGGATACAGGTAAGCACATGGGTCAGTACACTTGTACCTATTCTGCTGCATTCAAATTACCGGAAATGGGGTAAGTGTACTACCGCTGCCCTTGTGTATGTTGATGAAGGTGACAAACTTACACTGTCTCTGCTAATGCTAAATATAAATTTTTTAACTACTGTATTATGAATAAAACTGAAGGATCATACAGCCACATACACAAATCACTGCAAACTTAACCTTACAGTGCCAGGTCCATGTGAATGTTAAGTCCCACTATAAAAAGTACAAAATCAGTCATATATTTTAATATTTCAAAGTTTAAACAGCTTCATAACAGACAAAGACCTTTGTAATGATGTCCTTGAAATGCCCTTCCCTCCATGCTTCGCTTGGATGGTTCATCATAGCAATCACAGCATTATCATACTCTTCGTATTTGTCATACAGGAACACCAACTCTGCCCATAAGTGTGCCTGTTCTGCAGCACGTAATACCTGAAATATGCCACAACAAATTGTACTCTTACGGGCAATTTCAACATATACTAAAGCCTTAGTACAACATTCCAGGAAATATGAATAACAAGTCCCCCCACATCACCTACAAATTCACCTACTGCTATTAAAACCTGGAACTATAACATCACTATTACCAAAGCCAGTAAAAAAGTAAAGGTAAAGTTCACGCTGTAACCTGCCATGAAGGCATAGACACGGAGTACAGGTATAATTCTACTCTTCCTTTAACCTTGGCACCAGATGCTGGTGTGAGGTCAATGCCACACCCTGGCTGTTTTACCCCCAGGAATGACCTGGTACCTATTGTATGGGAGGCTTGGTGGATGGCTGGTGAAAGGGTGCGGAATGTGCCCCCCCCCCTGGTATTTGATGCCCTGATGGTCCAGCCTGTAATGAGTCACTATACCACTTATGCCATCCTGGCCCACACCAACGCCAGTACTTTAAGAAATGCTATTTTTTAAATCACCATCTGTTAATTACGTAAATATTCAATACTACAGACACTGCACTGTTCATACTAAAAATTCTGGTACAAATTTAAAAAAAAATTATTAGCCTTACAGCTATTCATAACGCTTTCATATTCCATATATTACTAGCTATTCTGTATCTCTGTAAAGGCTTCAAATATGACATTTTAACTCTTTGTCTTGCAAATCTTCATTCTTAAATGAAACATCTGTATACTTGTGCTGTGCTATAATAGCAGTGTCTATAGCAGCAACAATAGCAGTGTCTATGGTAACAACGTCAGTGTCTATGGCAGCAACAATGTCTTGTTTCTGTTGACAAATATCTCTTCTCAACCTATCAGAACTGCCTAACAGTCCTGAGGATGTCCCACTTTAGTCTGAGACATAAGAAGAACAGCACCAAAAAAAAAACATGTCCACCCTCACCAAACAATTCATTTTTTTACCACTCACCATTTATTGCCATATGTGTTAGAAACGGAAGTTAGTGGTTTCAGCTTTCATTATAAACTGACATTCTCATCATTAACAACCAACCTTTGGAATGTTGACTCGAGACCAGAAGAGTTCCAGATGCTCCCTCATTTTTGCTGGTTTGTATTTGGAATACAAAATGGCCAGTTCTGTAAACATGCCCATATGCGCTCTCTCCAAACCAAGTGCGGCCTCCAATAAGTTTATCAGTTCTTCAAAATACCCTCGATCCTGGGGACAAAATCATTAGTTTCACACATGATCAGTTATGTCACAGTGTCTCTGAAACCACTTCCAAGTTGACCCTACGTATCTGGTAACTGTGTCACAGTTCAAAATTAATTCGTCTTATATAAAATTCAATACGAGTCAATGTATTAAAAAAATCTTCAGAACTACATATCCCGTAAATACAGAATACCGCAGTTCAAGTTTTAGTTAGGTACAAAAGTGCTGGTGACTAGTATCATTAAAATACTTTTCACACGCTCATTTTAATTGTATTTCTTTATAAACCTACATGTCCATCTTTGGTGTCAGTGGACACAAGAGTGTTAAGTGTGTAAAAGTCGAATGAAGATTTCAATGTATAACCATCAAAAACAACCTTTCACTCATCACTCAAAATTCTGCCAGACTGTGTTCTGTGATAATAAAAGGTACTAAAATTTACTGCTTCAGTTTTTAAATTATGTGTGAGTTGTTTCTAAACAGCATTATTCAGAAATCTGGGAGTGTACTGAACAGGACCAGCCATATGCAAATGTGCAAGAGCTCAATTTGAACTCGGCCTGGCCATTACAAGTCAAATGCACACAGATAAGCACACAATGCAACTAGACTTTCACGTCTCAAATTTTATGAAATACGTACACTGTAAGGTTGTGCCCCATGCATATGTATATACTGTCTGTTCATGCCTACATCCAGATAAAGACAGGACTTATCCCAAGACATACATACGATTTGCAGAACTGAAGAATTTCTATATAAACAACCTAAACAGACCTTAGGAGTACACTCTTGCTTTTATTGCCTTCCACTTGAATTTTGAACAAAAACAACACATACTTAAACAATAATGTATGTAGAGTACCAAGTTGTTAAGATATTTTACAGACACTTTAAAATTATGCCATTACTGCTTTTTAAACATGATCAATGGTTTCTGGTGGTCAGATAATCATCTTTACACCACCAATGCCTCTCTTGGTGTTAACGCATCCCACAAAATTTGTACTTGTCAACCAGATCTGCTTACTGCAGCACATAAAATTTTACTCAAACCCACAGTGAAACTGAATAATACTATCAGCAAATTATTTTCTGGCAACAGTACACACTGCACTGTTGTGTATGCTACTTTGCTTGGCATTGTACCATAATGGGCCATAAGACAGCACTCTTTGCTGCAATTACTGTCACCACTGACACACACAATATTTTCCACCAAAATATAATTAAAACAGGAACACCCTGTTGGAAAAACCCTGCAGAAAAGCCAACCATACCTGGTAATAATTAATTAAATCTTCTAGTTCGTCTGCATGTACTACAATGTGAAGACCACACATCTGGGCTAGGCGGAACTCTTCACTGTCTACACATGCGAAGCACACCTCCTTCCAGGTTCTTGTGCTGTAATGGATTATATTTAACTTTCACTAAATCATTCTTCTACATGGCCCATTGAATATACAGATCCAAAACTGCCTAAATGTTCTAAAACTGGTTACACTCAAGTTTCTGAATGGTAAAGGTAAACTTGTCCATGTGGATGCCATACAGGTACAGAGGGGCGGTAGCTCCACTCATTTTAACCTTGCCAGGAGATGTAGGTTGAGTGGTCAGCTTCATGCCCTGGCCACCTTGCCTTGAACTTAGAAGACGACAGGGAAAATAACTGAATATAAGGAAACCAACGAACAGAATCTAACTGTTGGTGATTTCAAACCAAAGTACTAGTGGTGCTTCCAGCACTGGCAGGAACAGTAAGAACCCACTCTGACGTACATTAACCATCCAATCCTCACTCTTTTGATCTTTGGTTTCAATCCCTTTGGGGCAGGCCTCATATTTCATAAAATAATGGAATCTTTGAATGAAAAATCCCTGTTAGTTCACAAATCATCTACAACACCCTTCAATCTACATGTTGCTTCTCATGTGGCAAATATCGAAGCTGATATATATGTACAATGCAGATACAAGGAGCAGCTGCAATGACTAGTGTGGTTCTTTTCTGCAGATGCTCTGAACAATTAAGTCTTGAACAAAGACAGGATACTTGCAATGTTTATCGTGCTCCAGAAAAGAAAGTGGGGTTGGATAGGAAATGTCAGCGGAATCAGACTTGGACAGTATCTTCAGGTACGATAGCAATTACGAATTCCCACAGTGCAACATCTGCCTGTTAAAAAATAAATGGTACACCAGGTTCAATGTTAAAAATGAAATAATTTGCATCAATATTATATTTGATTCTACTCATGCCACCTACCTGTTTGCCTTCCTAGCCCCATCCACAGCTCCTTGAAACTCTTTGAGATGCACAAGTGTAATAGCAAGACGGGCAAAATTTGACACATTGTTATACAAAAGCTTGGCTGCTTCATACATTCCATCATCAAAGCACCGATCACCAATCTGAAAAATTCAGCAGGAAAATTATCACTCACTCCTCCACATGAGTCCCACCACCTCATGTAAGGTTTGAGTCTCATTTCCCTAGCCCTCAAAACAGGGCCATCCCCATAGTTTTCACTTTTTCCCTCTCTGACTTCCCTCCAACGACAGAAATTCTGGGTAGCTTAAAAGAGCTGTTTTGTAGCCTCACACTGTGCAAACATTTCCATTTGTCTACATGGGGTTCTATCTTGCCACCTCCTGCAGACCTTCCTTGCAACCTGTCTGCACAACCTGGCACAACTGTGTCGTATTCCATTTGACCCTTCAGGCACTGGCACATCCTCCAAATGCTGGTATCTACTGATGGAAATAACCTGAATACAGAACACTGTAAAACCCTAAATATTACAATGGCATCTTCAGTTCTCTATTATAAATCAGTTTGAGGGACATGATAGGCAACAAGTGCATCACAAGGAATAATGATAATTGTACATTTATTTATGAAATGTGTTGAAGTAGTCCTACGTAAAATAAAAATGCCACCATTTCAATCAGATAGAACTTAAAAAGGGCCCGTCAGGGTCCAAGCCTCCGTCACTGGTCTTAATTATGATTACTATCATCACGATTACTCTCATAAACAATATCACCACCCATTATTATATTTTATTAACAATAACTGTATTTCTGGCACTGTTCACTTTAGCTTAAGGTCATGCCTGAAAAATCCAGTTACTCAGCAATGATTCTACCACACTTCTGCATGTTTTTGAACTTCAGACACTCAATTCTGCACATTGCTTACAACACCCATACAATGCAATGCCCTGTAATGTTTTCAAAGCACTAGCTCACAAATTAATAATACCTTCTGGATATCAGCATGATTAGGACCAGAGATGAATTCTTCAAGGTCAGCCAATCTGTTAGTTCTTGCGTAGGCATATATCAGTTCAGATTCAATATACGATTCCCGTGCCTTCTTCCTTGCCATCTGGAGATATCGAACCAAATCCTCCCAGCTTTCTGCAATATCAACATACATACAATTATTGTCTCTTGCTCAAGAGAATGCAAGTGACCACCACAGAGTGCGTAGTCTCTCTTAACACTTGATGGCAGTTGGGGGAAAACATATAGATCCTATCAAAAACATGAGTCTCTTCCTTCCAGTGGTTGATATTTGTTAAGTGTTTCGTTTATCACACATCTAAAGTCAAAGTCAGTAGAGCACTAACCACACAAAACACTACAAAAAATAACTGCACAAAGCATGACCACACTTCAGGATAATGTACTGTTAAATGGAATACATCAGTTCCTGATCACAAACAAGGGACGGTTGGCTTTCCCCAGTGCAAACAACTGCCAAGGTCAACTGAAAAACTCCCCGGTCAGTATCAGTACTTTTCTCTGCTCTGACATTTGAACATAATACAGTAACTCAGATCAATTCTCATTCTCAAAAATGTTAAAACTATTAAGATTTCAGGTTGCTGAAACACCTGCCATATCAAATTTCATCACACCACCAGAAGCACATTTAAGTTCCACACAAAACCTTGTTACCAAGTAAATAAAATACACAGTCAATGGCAGAAGATATAACATTTTGTGTGCGTTATCAGTATATTTACCCAAATGGCTTCATGATCTACACATTACATATATAAAAAAAGTAACATCTGTTACTGCATATAATTACAGCACTGCAAAGAATGCTGTCTACTGATCATACGATAACTACTTTGCTACCTTAACTAGTACCTGTTTTATGAGCTGTTTCCACAACGTCAATATAAGCTGATGGATCATCAGCCTTGATGAAAGAATCAATTGCTTCCTTCACTAGACCCTGCTGCAACTGAGCCTTGGCCAGCTGGCTCCACACAGGAGGCTCATTGCATCTTTCAGCAAATTCATATGCTCGATCCAAGTTATTAACATTATCAATCAGGACCTAGAAATTGAGTCCTTTATTGAACCAACTGTTACTTCATTACAAGTACACAGGTACAGATCATTTTAAATATTCTGATACAGTTTTAACACTTGGAACAGCTGAATCTAATGATTTGGCTACAGCTACGTGACAAGGGCCTGATCCCTACAAGGGCCGGAAGTTACAGGTTTTGCTACCATGTTCATAATACCAGTTATGAGGCCCACTCAGCCTCCTATCCAATGCGTTCCAGTGGTTCCAGGAATAAAGTGGCCAGGGCATGAAGCTGACAACTTACCTCCATTCCCCCACATCTTCACAGTGTGATTATTATTAGGAATATGGACAAATGTATGGCATTTCAGATGCAGTTTCTTCAGCAGACGTAAAGGCGAAGCATAAAATTAAAGCGAACACAACCTGACAATCTACTTTACCTTGATCTTTGTTTCACACTGTAATAAAAATGTTTCAGCAGAACCACTAGACCTCATGCACTTAAGCTACAGTTTGTAGAAAAGAACTTGCCCATGGATCCAAAACTTATGAAACAAAATAACCTAAAAAGTAGTACTAATGTAATTTATATACCCCCAATTTCAAACACAAATTTTTGGAGGATTCAATTTTCCACTTTGTCACTAGGCCAGTGGTTACTGATGTCCCAAATGATCTTCTTGGGCCACCTGATGCGTGATGATAAAGGCACCATGAGCCTTTGAAATGTCAGGAACTGATCACCCAATGACACAGCACCACACTCCAAAAGACCCAATCCTCAACCTCCGCAGTGTAAGACCTTCAAACCTCATTTCTTTTTTTGTTAAAAACTTTTCTTTATAAGAGCATAGAGAGGGGGAAAAAGAATATGAAAACTGACAAAGTTACCACATACCTGGAAAAGTACTTCGTGTATCAAGTTTTATTGTTAATATACTGAAAATCAACCCAACAAAGAGGATTTGCATACACAGTTATGTAATGGGGTTCTACAATGTTCAGCAAACATTTTTTTGATTCATAGGGCACTGAAAACACTACCTGAAATTAGTATGTCTTTGTGTAGCGGCAGGCCTCTTACTCCCAACGTATCAAAAAGCATGGGTTTATACACAACTGAAAACTCCACTTGCTAGTTTCGTAAAAATGTGCACAAAATTTTATAATTCTTAATCTGGGTGTTTTCTTTGTAATGTGGCACTGAATGTGAATGACATTCAATTTGATCAATGAAACATAAACAGGGCTGCCAATGTTACATTTTATACAAAATATTCAGAAACCATGGAGTCTCCATTTCAAGAAAGCCAGGTTTCCACAAACAGAATATATCATTATAATAGGCAACATTCCCGTAACAAAATAAACAATATGCCAACACCACCATTACAATGTGTTAACACATCTCTACTTTCAACATATTGCCTCATTCCCGTAGAAACTTGTAAGCCAATGGAGTAAAGAAACTGCAGAACATTAGCTGAATTACCTGAATTGCAGATGTGTTTACATCAAACTTCTTGAATATAGCAAAAGCTTCTTCAAACAACTGGTTGTTTATTGCAATGTTGGCAATGTCAGGAGCATCATAATTATCCAGCCTGTTGATATATTCCATTACACGTGTCCTGTCTGCTTTGATTGCAGTCAAGATCAGCAGGTTCTGAAGGTTTCTATATTGACGGGTAAAAAGTGATCAAATTGTAACTGTTACTATCAAATACTTCATCAAGAAAAGAATCAATGTTTAAAATAAGAAATATGAAACAATCCTTTGACAAGTGGTTATGTACTAGAAATAAAAATCCAATGCGAGAATATCACGTATGTCAATTCCTATGGCAACATGGTTGAGGCACCGCCTCAGACAAAGTAAATGGTGCAAACGCAGGTGAAAATTCTACACTTGTTACAAATGTTTGTATTTTCCATCATGGTTAATCAGCCCACTCACCACCACAATTCTGCAAGTTTAGATTTCTGTACTGGGCTATTACCCATGCAGAACACTAACAGCATAAGAATTCTGGAAGACCCCCGGGATTGAGACCCCACAATATGGATGGGAGGGGGAAAATTCAGATTGCAAAGCATAACATTCTTGAGGATTCTGCTCCTCTGGGATATAATACTGCACCACTGCACAAGTAGTTCCTGTGGTTCTAAAGGCACCACTGGCCCAATGATGCAGCACCATATTAAAGAAGAATGGAAATGACGACTAAACTGCTGTGAAAACCTGAACAAATGGTAACATGACCCATTCCTATGTTCTTGTTTAAAGGACAGCATACCAAAAAAGATTCACTACTGGCCAGATTAATGACTAGCACTACCTGTCACACAGGGTTACTGCAATGGTGTTGTGTTTAAAACACAACTGTGTAAACTTACTGTTATGCAACCCACCGTTTTTGTGCTTCAAGAAGAAAACTATGCCTTTGTTCTTGAAGCACAAACACAACGGGATGCATAACATTAAGCTTATACTGGCTTGTCAGTCTAAGAGCATCTATCAATACAAATAAAATAGTAGAGACAGAAACAAATAAAACAGTTTTCTTCTTGAAAATTGCATAAATTAAATGGGTGGATGAAACCAGAACGTAAACAGTGCGTGCTGGATGAAGAAGTGGACTTTCTGAAGAGGAAGGAACAAAACTAAGCTCACATGAGTGTTTGGTAAATGGTTAAGACCTCTTCCTACAAAGACATAAGACTGTGAAACGACACTGACAAAAACATAAAAATGGAATGTCTCAGTGAAATGACTACAATTATGAGCACTAACCATTTCTGAGTTTGTATGTCCTTTATCTAAATAAACAATTTATTCCTTTCACTTATGACGATGTAATTTCTGAATGAAATACTTTCACCATTAAGTAGAAACGTCAACACCCCCGGACGGGCAACGTAATGACATGTCACTGCAAATTTTGTGTTCGAATCTCATTATATCAACAAAGCAGATCATTTTGTGAGATGAATGGTAGGTATTCTCACTACCTCAGTATGACCTTCTACTTACTTTGACATCCAAAGTAATCTAACTTTACCTGTGGTCACTAAATACAGAGTTGTCAAGAACAATCTTTTCCAGCAGTTCAATGAGCTCGTTGGGTAGATCTGCTGTCATGAAGGCTTTTACTGTAACTGAAATATCTTCTGGATCCTGGGTTTCTGAGAGAGCTGTTTGAACCACCTGTACAAATAATACACATTTCATAAATGCTTTAGCAATCAACAATTCCGTAGACTTAACAGAATTGATATAATTGTACTGAAATGACCAAAGTCTAAAATTTTAATCCAATTATGTGGGCATGTTTTGCAAACACTGTAGAACATGGCAATATGATGTTAGCACCTGAATAATTTCCACTTACATTAGTGATGTTACTTTACCAACACTGACATAATACATAAAGTAGTCTGGTCTGAAATGGAAAGTGGCAAAATACAGCCAACACTACCCATATACATGGTTCATTTAATTCCGGTATTTTTTAAATTTTTCTTTAGAACTTTTTGTTCTGATTTAAAATCCATTAATAAGAACTAGCCCAGATCAGTGGCAACTGATGATGTGGGCACTTTGACCTACATAAGCCCAAAGAAAATGACATACAGTACATTTAAGGGACATACAGGTCAGAAGACCGAAAACTCACTGGTCCTTTAGATATATTAAACTCTGAGGCTGCCATTTTCTATGGCATAAGGAACACAAGCAACTA
Organism: Coptotermes formosanus; assembly: GCA_013340265.1. Classification (NCBI taxonomy): domain Eukaryota; kingdom Metazoa; phylum Arthropoda; class Insecta; order Blattodea; family Rhinotermitidae; genus Coptotermes; species Coptotermes formosanus. Next base: position 807,900 of record BLKM01000099.1, read on the forward strand.
TTTCAGCTGCCAATTTTAACAACTTAATGATCAAAACTTCAATTATAAATTTCTTCAATATTCTGAAGAATGAAAATGTGTTACGTTGGAAACTTCTCACATGACAACTTACTTGGTCTATTAACGGTCTCTTGAAGGGATTGCTCTCATTTAGGACTTCAGTCCAGAGTTCAGGATTACGTCTTCGCACCAAGTACCTGTGACAAATGAACACATCAGCAAAAGAGCAACTGATCCTTGAATTTAAAAATAGGAAACCATTTTAACCTTCACCTTCACAATAAAAAGAGTGCAGAACTAATACTTAAGCCCTGAACATCTTTGGCACTGAAGATGGAGACAGCAGATTCTCTGAATGCCATTAAGTGTATACATGTTGTCCTATTCCAGAAAACTTAAATCGTCAACACAAATGTGCGAACCTCAAATCTCGTACGGAGTTTTATACTTTTCTGTTTTCTAATGGCTTTGTCTACATCTTGTATGAAAAAATCCACCCTACATTTAACCTTTTAAAGCCTAATATTTACTTTACATACCACATGGTTCAACATTCAAAAATCCTACAGTCTGCCCACAGAGCATATTTCTGTATTCTGCATGTTTCTCAGAACACCAGTAACTTATGCCTTGCACAGTGTTAACTGACTGATTTTTGTAATCGAAATGGACAGTGTTTACAATGTGATATGACGTGGGTCTTTAAACAAAACAGGTTATGTTTTGTCCTTAAGGGGTTACATGGCAGTTCAGTATATTACAGATGGCACAGAAAATCCACTCCATAAAACAGAACACACACTTTTTAAAAAGAGTTCTGAAAATAGTATGGCAATCTGCCTTGATAAGCAAGCATAATATCAATCAAAATGGTGGTAACTATGGCAAAATAGTAGACGATGTGTTAACGAACTACATGAAAATGCAATCCTTGGCTATTATTATGCATACCCGTCTCCCACTTTATGAACAGGTACAACAGACTTTACACTGCTGCGGCAACTGTTCTTATTCCAAACACACTCTAACTTCCAAGTGCCACACTCTGCAGTCTGTGTGGACTTACTCTGGTGAAATAACAATTACAAACAGAAACAAATGCTAGTCACTGAAACATTACCTTGCTTCTGACTTGAAGAGGGAGTTCTCATTGCAGACATTGATCAGTTCCCGATCACACTGGCCTCTTTCATATGCCACGCAAGCTAAGTGAGGATCCCGTTTTTCGCAGTACTTGCCAACTACTCTGCTATCATAAAACTGGTTTTCTCTGCAGACACAAGACAGACAATTTAATGTATAAACACAAGAAAGGGGAACAACGGAATTAAACAACCTACTTATACATTTAAAAAATATTCAAACCCAAATCTTGCTCAACAATGTGAATACGCACTTGAGGAATCTCTCAGGATTGTTGTTACTATCAATGTAGATTTTGGCAAGAGCATTATGGGTAGCAGGTTCGACACAACCCTCGTGTACTCTGGACTCAAGCCATGGTAGTAGCAGCTTTAAGCGGTTTCTCTTCTCCACCTCCTCTACTAACTCATCAGTGGAGAACTGACCTCTGACCACCAGTATCAAGTTCTTAATAATATCCTCTGAGCAGTCAACATCCAAAAGACCACCGATAACAACTGGTAGTCGTGATGGGTTCACCTAAAAATAAAAATGAAAGACACTTCCTTCAGGTTGCACTTTAGCAAGCATCACATTCAGCACAGTCATGTGACTAGTAAAAACGTATCAGCAACTACAGCAACGCTGTTTCCAGGTGAAGGAACCTGTGTATGTAGAATGCATTTCAGAAGTTTCAGAATGTTTTATAACCCATGACCTTAAGCAAATAAAGATGGACCAAACTGATATGAATGCAGGGCAACATATTTGGAGGGGAGGAGGATAAAATGTGAATGGGATGGTGATGGTGGCTTGTGGCGACTATGCTTCCACAGGAAGCTATGGAACATTTCCCCAGTTACACTCAAAACAGAGGAAGAATGACAGTACAAGAACACAGACTGTCATCCCCAACGGTAAAAGATAAAGCAACCCCATTACTGGCCTGGACAGGCTCTCAGATTTCTAGACAATCGGCACATGAAGGTGGTAAGGTTGTCAGCCCTACACACCATCCGCTTTTATCCCCAGGAAATATTCCTGGTGCTCATTTCTGTTAGAGGCTGAGTCGACCCCACAGCCATAGCGCGACCAAAAGGATTATGTCAATGAAGAATTCCAATGACACCATCAGCAACTGAACCCACGACCTTCCAGTCTGTAGCACGGTGCCTCAACCAACTGCATCAACACAGGTCCCCATCCACAATGGACATAATGCAATTTCTCATCCTCTGATTACTCTGATGTCTCACCATGAATGGCCAAGACCATACCAACCTTAAGACCTAGAATGAAAATTGCTCGGGGGGGGGGATTCAAATTCCTAACACCAATACCCATCAAGTGCTGCAGTCTCTCACAAAAAAGAACATCAAAAGGGCAACAACATTCTATGTCTGCTGCATGGTGCTATTCTATATCCTAGAAGACTATTATACATGACATCACACTTTTGATATCTGCCACTAATTTACTTACCAAATTATCATACCACATACAGTTGTACACTTCATGCACTTAAACTTTAGCTACAGCACTTACAACGGCATGCAATAATTTCTTGTTCTTCTAGCAACTATTACAGTAACAGCACTTTAGTATTAATGATATTAGCTATGATATTCATTGCTGGCATTTTTAATGTACTTGCACTTAACAATCCTATCCCTATGAAATATAAGACATTATGATTCTATTGCAAGTAATGTGAACAAGTGCGAAGTGCATAGGTATTTAAATAAAGACGGGAAAAACTCACCTTCTGGACATATATTTCAATGTATTTCTGCAAACTGTTGCGATACAAATACAGGACAAGATCATGTACAAAGTCAAAACGGTCACACACTATAATAAGGGGAAGCTGGTCTGTCAGCTTTGCTTCCTTCAGGAAATTTTTAACTCTTTCAGGATTGTAACAATTGGATTCCCGGCATATTCTCTCCACTTCTTTTATCTGGCCAGTCTTGCATGCTGCCTATAATCACAACAATAAACAAGTAATGTAACTCTCATAATTCAAGAGCAAAACATTAGAACTATTCACACCTTACTTCACATTACTCCGTTTACAGTGCTTACGCTACTAAGAAATTTCATAGTCACCAGAATAAAAATATCTGAAACCTTATTTAGCACTCTCAGTGCTCAGACTACAAGACTGGCACTCAAGTAAAACAGTTACAATCATATAGTGCAACAAAGATTAATATACTCATTACATATCACGTAACAAGTCACAGTTATGAACAGAACATGGGCACACAAAATTTTACAAACACAACACATGTGTGAAAATGGAAAAGTACATGATCTTATTTTTAAGGATATAAATATCTGGGAAAAAGGAAATCGAAATGTTAAGCATAATTCACTATATCTTCTCTGTTTCTCTTCTTATTACCTTCACTTTTCAGTGTACTATGTTCAAGTTCACGACTGTAAACCACTCACAGTAACTTTTACAATTAACACTGTGGACTGACACCTCACACAGCCATAGTTTCTAATTTCTACTGCCTCCTTTATGGAAAAAACTGAAACAATGGCCTTTCATGGCAATGAAAATTAAGACTGCAGTCTTCATGGTTATGACACTGTTGGTTTTGTAGGCAGATAAACCTGTTGCCATGTCTGAAGTTTTGGCAAATATGTATACAGTGTCATGACCCAGAAGACCATGTCTGTAGGCCATACAACAGAGACTACACAGTCATGAATACTGCCTGCTATGTTCATGTGAGTTAGCTGAGTGTGAATGAAGAACCTGCTGTTCTGGAGACATGTATAATATTTCTGACCACAAGTCATGAGGCATGACCTACGTTCGCATATGCAAATGCACGTTTAAAAACACACCCAGAAATTCATTTCATGTACCTGGATAACAAGAAAATTTACTGCACTTTTAAGACAGGCTGCATGAGCCCTGTTTTATTTTCCACAAAATTCAGTTCCTTTCATACATCAATCCTTTTTCTATAATAATATGTCTTACAAATCACATGCTAAAATTAAATACCTACCCATTAGTTTAAAGGTTAAATTTGGTATCACTGTATTTTGATACACACAAAAATGGACCAGACATGAATGGTACTTTGTGATTGTTTTTCTCTTAACTCTGTCACTTTTATGAAATACACAAAGCTTGCAATACAACTATACAAGTAGAAAACATGACAATTTTAGTGGGCTATAACCTGCACACACTGTGTACTGCAATACTATTTTGCTGAGAAAGCACTTATGCATCTAAGCTTCAAATATGAATAAACCCCAGCCGCTTCACCCCTGGCAATGACCAAGTGCCTGCTGTATAGGAGGCTGGATGGGCCCCAGGGCCTGTCTGAATGGGTGTGGAAAATCTCACCCCCACCAGGATTCAAGCCCTGCACTCGGCACGTAAAGAATCTAACTATACACAGTGTTTTATCTGGCTTGAAGTAACGCTTAAAGTGGAAAATTAAACCGAAGATTCAAAAATTGGGAACAGCATATACAACTGGGCCTACAAACTAACAACAAAAAGTCATGAGTGAACAAGTTTCTACCAAAATTAACCATGGAACTGTTCTTACAGCCATGTCATAATGAAATGTGGAAAAACAACGACCATTAAGAATTTTATGAACTACCAAAAGCTATCCATATTGAAAGATGCCATAGAGTTGTTTAATACTGTTCCTACTATGCAGTTTGCAATGACGGCCAAATGTCTATGGATATCCACTGATAAACGTCAACTCTTTCAAGTAGATTCTCCCTGTCCCCTTCCTACCTGAAGACCGAGACCAAGACCGAGTCAGTCACCAACAGTTGTGGTTTTCTTTCTCTCGAGACAGTGGCCAATGTCAAAAGTATCGGCCACGTGTTTCCACACATTTTACAGCAACAATACAGAATCACCCATAACTCTACTATACGAAAAATGCTAACTTCACAAACAAGCTGCTCCTGCCAGTGGAGTTGCAAAAGAAAATTACGAGCCCCACATACAAAACACTGTAATCACTATTTCTATTATTTGATTGCAAATCTACTGTACCTGAATGTACTTGAAATGAACTTCCTGATCTTGGCTAAAATTCACAATGGAACCCAGGAAGTAGAACAGTCCTTCATAGCTCTTGAATGACTCAAACAGATCAATGAGGGCCTTTGTTGTCAGCTGCTCATGGTATTTGGTTGCAATCTGGAAAATATTGCACTTCTCATCATTCCATCGTAAAATACATGCGAGATGGAGGCAGAATGAAATGGGGATACTATATTTCACTTATCAGTCTTTCCTGCCAAGAACCTAAAAAAACACCCCCCCCCCCCCCTTCAAGCCGAGGCCATATAAAGGGAGCAGACGTATAGCTCCATGTATTGTTAACCCTGGTACCAGATAGAGGTGAGTGGTCAACTTCACGCCCCAGCTGCTTCAACTCTAAGACCGAACCCTGGTACCCAGTGAATATGAGACGTGATGGATATTGAAAGCTGAAAAGATATCTGTACTAGTAAAACTGAAAATTCAGCACAAAAATTTGACAAATCCATCTCTAGCTACAGTTTCCACAGGCAAACTTTCCACTGACCCACTCGTATAATTATGGCCACTAATACAAACTCCAATATATCAATGAATGCGCATGCCAGACTTTCTGAAAAGAGAGCTTGATAAAGAACAATAACAGCACCCTTTTGTTAAAGAAACACTGTTCTGCTCATTACTACACATCCGAGTTTGCTTACATTTAGTTCTTTCATTGGGT
>BLKM01000099.1:814132-920244 GCA_013340265.1 Coptotermes formosanus
GGGGGGGGCACCAAGCATATAAACTTACTCATCAGAACAGTTGGGTCTCATATAAAACCTTTTTATTTTTAGGCTGCAATCTGTTATTTACTTTTTACAGTATGTTTGGTCAATCAGAGAATATACCCACTGACTGTCACATACCAACTAAGCATACTTTCCAGCACCACTTATTGTTGCTTCTGATAATGTAATCATAACTGACACTTTCACTCAAGTTCCATAAACACAAACATCATCCCAAAAACCACACACTCAAATGATAAGTCTTCTGGGCATCTACACTGTGTAGGGTAACAATACATCCACCTCGAGGATAATAATAATGTTCAGATCACTGCTGAAGTGACTGGGAGAAGGAGAAGTGTCCAGCAAATAGAAAGATTACTAGGGCTGTGGCTGATCTGAGCCATGGAAAGGGAAAGGAGCAGAGATCTTATAACATACAATTGCTAAGTGTATTAACACCTGAGTGACCATCTGGCCACCAACACTCTAGTACTAGAATTCAAAACACCACATTTCCAGCTGATAAATGTTAACAGCAACATACAATCATTACAAATGTAACAATACCAACTTACCTGCACACATATCTGAAGATTTTGCCTAATGTTTGCTGTCAGCATAGCTTTCAGACACTCCAGGGAGTCCTCGACAGATAGGGTACCAAAATAACCAACCAGCCATTCAGGATTCAGTAGATGAGTATGAACTACAGCACGCTTGATGTCATACAAATCTGCAAACCAAAGTAAAAACATTACTTGTACTTATAACACTGTCACATCACACACCCAACAACCAACAAAATATCCCCCCGAGAGCTGGACATCACTATAGTATTACTTTTGATACGTAAACTGTGTTTCACAGTACCAATATGCAGTACCAACAACACATTTTAATACAAAACAATTCACACACGAGGTAATAAACAAATAAAGCAGTTTGCCATGCAGCCATAGCGTAATTTGTCAATATTGTACTCTTGAGTAATTATGGATAAACGTGAACAAACTCTGCATTGACCTCCTACTGATGCAGTGCATGGAAATCACCATACGTGTGTTTCATAAACAAATTTCTTGCAGAACAAAAAGAGGCAGCCCTCAACCAATGCATAGAAGTATACGTCCAGTGGCAGAGTTCAAGTGCATTAATCCATCAGAAAAGTGACTGGTGGTTAGTTTTAAAACTCCATACTACAGTGTGAATGAAAGTCATTAATCCCTGTGTTATGGAACTTCTTTGAAGAAACAATCCCAAGTAAGGGTTTAGAATGGTAGTTTTCATTTTGATTGCATGTTAAGACTCTGCTAAAGGACAACACGGACACACAAGCATCGGATTCAATAAACCAGTTGTACATGCATACCTGCAGACTGTCAGAGAGTATCATGATGCAACATATTAAACAAAAAATGGTCAGTATTCAACAAATCTCTCTGTAAAACACAGTCCCAATAAAATACAATAGTTAATAATGATACACTGGTTAAAACTTACACAACGAGGAAGTTGAATAGTTTTTTAAAGGATGTAAAAAACATGTGATGTCATGTAGTGTCGTTGAGTGTTGAATACGACAGCGGCAAGCTGCTCTGAAGATGGATTCCTATCTACCATAACACACGGCACCAAATCCCACAGGATAGCAATATTCAGGCACCACCGTACACACCTCCAATCTTGAAGCTCTTTATGATAAATTTAAGAATACTTAAAGCATGCATCCTGCTTATACCTGTGTAGTGTTCCAGAGCTCTCTGTAGTAGTCCTGCCTTCTCACAAAGCTGAGCAATATGGGCACGGTCATAATGAGTGAACATCTGATTTCCCAGAATTGCATCTGCTACCTGTGGTGCTGACATCAGATTCATTTCGAGCAATCTTGTCTGAAGTGGACCTTCTGACGGACGGTTATTTTTTAAGGCATCCAGTAAGAATGCTGTGCACTGCTGCACCATGTTCTGCTCCATGAATATGTCAACAATCTAAAACATGTACAAGAAATAACACATAACTGCTAGTCTAACTAGAATCTGAACACCAAGGCAACTAACTACATTTCATAGCAACTGAAACAATGTGATCTTGCAATAAACTTTTCTGGAATGCATCGCAGTCTGTATCCACCTGTATAAATCTGAGACCCTACTTGTGTGTTACATTCACCTGCCCTCTTACTAGAAGTTTTCAGGGTAAGGCAATGTTTGTACCACCAGACTACCAGTACTTCAAAGAACAGAAATATTCAACTACTGTTAACTCCTTAATGGTATGTGACTACACATTAACCAAAGAACTGGTCCAAGGAAAAACCACACAAAAATTTCAGCCCGGATACTGTGTCCTGGCCAAGACTGAAACCTGGAATCTCTCAAATGTAAAGAACGCTCACTACTAACCACGTCATCCAGTACTCAGCAATTCGCACAGTGTGGAGAACAAATGTAAGCCACATTTGCAAAAATAATTTCTTTCTTGTTGCACAAAACAGTAACTCACAGCTCTGTGCCATCTGCCATGATCCTTTTACATTCATGAATGACACAGTCCTCAAAGTTACAGCACTGACTTGCTGCATATATGGTTCACCAGAATACAAACCTAATGCCTCCATACTGTGTATATACACTGCTGTCCCTAGAGAAGTGGAAGTAACTGAGAAATGGCTACTTCTCCAATACCCATCCTTTAATCCTTATAAAATACAAGATGGTGTTCCATGCTGAGATCCCTCTATCACAGGATTTAAGTAAAAGGAATGCAGTTGATATTGTGAGTTGCACAATACTGTAAATCTATCAAGTGTGAAAAAGGAGAAAAGTTCATATTGCTCTAAAAATGTATGCCTCCCAGTGATCTCATAATATACAAATCATCAGTTGCTCAGTGTGTGAACAGCCGTAAAAATGTGTTATAATCACAGATCCTTGGGCATGTGTCTAATGAAATGACATTACAAGAACACAAATCAATTTCATACAATTTGAGTTGGGGTTGAAATGCAATCTACAGATTAAAAAGAGAACAATCATGCATATAACAATAAAGTTCTCATGCACCTATTGTGTCTAATCTACGAAATGTGTGCACATACTCTAAAAATAGATATATAACTAAAACAGGTGCATGTAAAAATGGAGGTCAAATTCATCTAATAAGCCAAGGTTACGAAATATTAACGTGCATACATTTACAGACAAAAGATTCAACAGTGGGTGATGCACACACATGCCATTAACCTCTATCGTCCAGCCTTTAAATCTCAACACAGAGGCTGATTGTTGAAGTTATTTTCATTTTAAATACCCATGCCTGCATCTGTGTGGGGCAGTGTCTTTCCTTTTGGCCAACAGAGGTTAAACATCACTCACAAATGCACAGGAAGCCATCTCAGCACAATTTCTTAGATAATGATGCCATGTAATTTACTCAAAACCATTTTCATTATGTATCTATGACAAAAAACATTCATAATTAACCTCTGACCTGGTTGATATCAGCAAGAGGATCATCATCCTGAACCAGCATCTGGGCAAATGCGACTCCCTGGTCAGGATTCACTCGCATTACATTACGCAGCAGAAAGACATAGTCTGGTGTGTATCCAACTTTCTTGGCATACAGAACTATCTTCTGGAACTGTCCTGTCTCTGCAAAACACTGAATCACCTGAAAAAATTAAGAGTAGGAGGAATTAAAACTTATGATGTATTTCACTTGAGAAACAACTGCAAAAGTTTTCAAAAGAGAAAATATGTGAGCCTACCTTATTGGGTACATTGGCCCGAAGATAGACAGAAAGTGCCAGGGTTGGATCAGCTTGCTTTACTAGATCTCCCAGTTCTTCTGAACACTCCAATTTATCTTCTTTAAGCCATTTCTCAAGCAACTGTTTCCGACCCTGCTGCAGAACTGGTCGGCACAGTTCCAGTGATTCATACTTATTCAACTGACCCTGTGAACACAGTAAGAGAACAATTTTCACTGGTGAATAGGTACAATTCATGTCAGACATGTCTCATTTGTCTGCTATGAGGTCTATTCGGAAGATTATGCATGTACCCACAACCATATAGGTCATAAAATTACATCTGAAGTGCTGACATCAGTCCATCAGTTGCATGTCTCCAAGATTCTTTTTAAAAAAAATATGTTTGAATCCTGGTGAATTATAACAGATGTCAAACAAGAGGGTGGGAAGAAGGGAGAGACAAAAGAAGAGGGGGGGAACACATAAATGGAGTACACACAGCTTACAGAAAATTATTTTTGGGGATTTTATATTCTTGAAGAGGCATGTGAATATGCACACACAGACTAACACTAAACATGATCTACTCAGCTACTGAAGTTTAGGGTTCACACAGGAACTGGAAGGATTAGGGCTCACATACTGGTACCTGATCCAGTAATATTCCAAAATACTGCAGCAGTGGTGATGTTTGTCCCTGTGGTGTTGGAACTTGCTGGAACCTCTGAATTGTCTGAGGTGTACGCAGAATACCTTTCGGTGCATTTGCTGCTACCTGAAATGAATTACTTACATTGAAATAATACACACACGGATACAAATAACCACATGATTATTTATAACGGACTAAAGAAAAGCTTTAAAAAATACATCACTATTGTACGTTGTCTACATTAAGTTTGTTGCACGTAACTGGAATCACCACCACTTCTCAACCACTACCTGATAAACAACAGAGAATCTGCTAGTATGTTTATCATGTACTTCCATACCAAAGTTCAAATTCCAATGGCTCTCTAGTTACCGCCATCAAACTTGCATAACTACGAGATTTCGTGCAGCCTCAACTTTCTTATTTTGCGTTTGACACAGAAATTACCTCAACAAATGCTGCATATCTTCGAAGAACTGTTACCCTCATAAAGTAGTGCAAGTTTGCAAGTATTTTTCTGAGGATCTGCTACCATACTTCACTTCAGGACCTTAAAGTTAAATGGTCCGAATAAGCCACTCTTTAATGCGTTCATATCATGCACATCATGCAAAGAACACATAAAAATGACACAAAAGACCTCTGAAACTGAGGCTGTAGTGGTCACACGTGTAAAATCCCTGAATTATGATACAATCTGATAACAAAAGATACATAAGATGCCTCATACCTTTGCTGCTTCAGCATATTGACCATTCTGGAAAAGCAGGTTGAACTTCCGCACAAATAAATCTTCAGCACCTGCCAGGTTGTTCCTCACAGCCATTCGAAGGGCCAGATCAGGATTCTGCAAAACACTGTTAACATAGGGGATGATGTTATCTTCCTCCACACTCACTGATAAAACTTGTCCCTTCCGGTTGACCCCAATAATTCCTCCAGATGACTCATGCGGTGCAGTTACAAAGATGGTGTCTCCGCTGATACGATTCATATAGATGCATGTAGCAGATTCTATGTCATACAGATGAATGTAGCCATATTTTGTAATGAGATAAATCACGTCATATTTGGCACTCACCTATGAGAATAAAAAAGGAAAGGTTACTACAAAATTACTGAATTCAATGCATTAGAGTATGTAAGCAGGTGTTTTGTAAGTTATGATGGTGCTTGTGATGATTCCTTTTCCAGCCACTTAACAAGTTAAGCTGTACCCCGCACTTTACGCTGCTTCAGAAAATACAGGACATTTGGAGTGTAAAAAGCATTATGTAGGAAAAACAAGTCTTTCAGTACACAACAAAAAGAATGTATAAGAATTCTGTAATTATGGGTGATACAACAGAATACTACAGTGACCCCTCACAGAGAAACATGGAAACAAAATTAGTTACTTGGGGTGGGGTGGAGGTGTCAGTCCATGCAAAAATGAATGCTCACGCTATGGACTCTGTTTACCAAACTACATGATGTCATAAGTCACAAGATCATGACCTTAATATTCACCACTGTAAGAACTGCAAACCTCATACTCACTGACCTGCATCGCTACAGGGAAATCATTCTGTGCCTCAGCTGGAAAGAATACATCAACAGCTTTCTTAGGAAACGGTTGATTACCTGCAGGCGGCTGTCCGACCTCAATGATGTGGAGCTGTAAGAGGATAAGGAAATAAAACATAAAATGCGTATACAAAGTTGAAATACGTACGACTGATACTACCATGCTAATTCAGAATTTGAAACAAAGTGGCCAATAGTTTAAATCCCAATGGCTTCAGCTGCAATAATCTTGTCATGAAGGAACATCTTCTCCTGGCAAGACAAACATTATTTTACGTAAAATGTCACAGATGCTGACACCCTAACAGTCACATTTACTCGGACAATCTGGAAACACTGCACAAGTAACAGATAACTCCTACACAGAGTCACACAATGCAAGACATCAACCAATTTTATGTCACAAAGTTGTAATTACAAAGATGATGATGATGATGATGATGATGATGATGATGATGATGATGATGAAGAAGATGACAAAAAGGACAACAAAACAGTAATACAAGATCATACCAATTATATCAAAAGTTTAACTTTTTATACATTTGGATTCATGCTTGTGCATGCATATGAAGAAGAAGTATAATAACCACACCATCATGTCATAAATTCCCCAGTCCAACTAGGCTCTACATGGAACAATCAATTTGGTTCTTTCACTGAAGTTACTGACATACAGCAACACCTGGTTTAACTTTAGCAAGTCCAGATATTGTTTCAAACACATTACATTTGAATACAGTAACTGACAATGTGTCTGTGGCAGTAACATGTGTATTTTGAATCAAGGGAAAGAACTGGGGAAACAAATCAGAACATGTGATACACGCAGTCTCTAGATTTTAACACACTAAGTAGAAAGGGTTTCAACACAAAATCACACATTACCTTCCCACCCTGAACGGTTCGTACTGCAAAACAGAAGAGAGTAGACTGCTCTGCATTTCCTTCCATTTTAAACTGTGCAAATGAAGCTGCATGACCTTCTATGGGCTGCGAGCATTTCCTCTCAACCGAGTACAGCTGCATTGCTCCTACCACACGGTTTTGCTAAACAAAATTTTGCTAAATCAGATCAGATCATTTCATTCTTTGCATATATTCATCTTCCATTATAAAATATTTTTACATTTACAGTAATGAACAACTGTCACAAAGTCTGATGCAGCTTTTCACAGCGATCTGCTTCTTAATATCCAACATTCAGAACCATTATGATTACATCCTTCTTGGTTACAATGCAGCATGACGGACATGGGCACCACATTTCAGAAAAACTTGCTGCCCACATCTTCAAAGTAGCACAAGACTAGCTACCCTGAAAATGGAGGCAGCAGCTGCCTACAAAACACTGGTACCTATCCACCAAACTGCAAGGTTTCACATACCACACTGTCGGAACTTCAAATATCACACACTGAATTACTCAGCACAACTATCACGATTGTTGAATCTGATATGAAGACTCTTCATTATGATTATTCCATTTACTATCTTAAATCTGGGAGCAGTACATGCTGTTTTAAGAACAGTTTATCTTTATATGAAATTTCCTATACAGAATACTGCAAATTCCTTCGTATTATTTGAAAAAGATGCATTTATAATTTATACCTGTGCTGATATTCCAATCAGGAGCAGCCATGATTGTTTTGGATCAGTTCGGTAGTTAATTATTTGACAGCCATTAAGACTGGAGTGACGGTCAAACATTTTCTGTGGAACTGAATCACCTGTGAACAGACACACAGGTTCAGAAAGTCTAAACAAACACATTCCTAAGTATAGATTGAACTCCAAGATCAAAAGTGAAAAAATTCTGTCAAAATAAAACAGTCACTGAACATGGCATGAATGACCCCAATGTACAGGTTCCTGCCCACACAATGAACTTTAAACTGCAGAGTTCTTACCTTCCATGCTCCAATGGAAAACTGACGTCTCTGTAACTAAGGCCAAAGTGTTCAGGGAAATCCACTTCCAAAACATGACATCTTCTGTCATTGTGTGAGCCTTCATCTTGCTCTTCATCTCGATATTGAATATTTGCAATGTTTTCTGTGCTGTTATGTAAAAAATAAACAGAAGTAATTAGTATGATGAAACAAAATGCTGCCATTTTTAAAATAAATGCCATTTTGGAAATTTCAGGTACTTAAAAGGCAGCAAATGCAAGCCAACAAACAATAAAAAAACTTTTGAAATGGGACTAAGATGTGACGACACCATCGCCACACCACAATGAAAATTTATAGCACTTCACATTTTGTTTCCATGAAGGGCTGAATGTGTCATGCAGCTCCCTATCAATTATCTCGTAAGTCTTCACTCGATACAAATGTCCAGCTTAAGAAAGCATACACATGAAAGAAGTTTATTTTTTTAAGAAAAGGTCTCCATTTAATATGCAGACCATTTTCAGCTGGTTTGTATAGCACACTTCACACAACACAGCACAAACCCACTCCTCCAAATTCACACCTATGTCAAATCATAATGTTTACAAAGATTTGAGAAGATTACAGTAAGTATCCATTCTGCAATGTTCAAAACTGCTGATGTTACAAATGTCATGACGTAAACACAGAACACTGAAATTTTTTGTAAAACTGAATGTCACACAACAAAATTAGTTACTATGGAGCAAATTCCTGAAGAATTAGTCACTTAGATGATAAAGAAAATTCCCCTGCCCTTTAGCAAGCCTGGAGGTTCATTACCATATTCATAGATTGCCCATGGTCCAACTCCCTCAGAAAAATTACTTACTAAATTAATTGGTGAATATCTGAATAGTATAATGGGTAATGACAACGTACAAATCACCATTTTGACGTTCACTACATTACTATTTCACAGCATTAATTCCATGCAATCATAAATATCATTCACAACTTAATGGCCAAGCCAGTGGTCATACTGCAGTAAATACCAGATAATACAGCAGCAAAGAAGCATGATTAAGAGAAAACATGCAAAACTTCTCATTAGATATAAAATAAAATCGTAACTGTGAATGCCCATGCCATCACAGCAATACAGCCAACTATGATGGCTAAAATGTTCTGCAACTTCATATTAAAACTCTATACTTCCATTATGCCTGCTTTATATTATGGGACTAACAACTTTGTCAAGAACTCAAGAAATTTCAAACAGGAAATACACATATGAGGCATGAACAATGATACTAAGGAGTAACTATCAACAATTCAGATTGTGCGTAACGCAGAAGCTACTGCGTTTGCCATTGTATATATAAACTAATCATGGACCAAAATGGACCACAGCAATGCATTTTCATCTTAACCTTTAATATGAAGGTTACAAACAACGAAGCAATGTCTGGTTTGAAATTGTGGGAAATGGGTTACCTGATGTGCTGTGACTTTGAGGCACGTGACTTGCCTCATAACAAAAATTATTCTGCCCTGTGCAGAGACATGGTAAGCACATAATGGGAAACTAATCCTGTAGTTCCCAAAACTTCAAACCAGAGGTCACTGCAATGCCTAGGGAGTTCATAATACTTCGCACAGCACTGACGACTTTTTGGTCCTTAATAGTTAACCAAACAAATCTGCATCCCAGAAGTCCACAAATTTCCCTATAAACCTAGAAGCCACCTCCAAACTCTAGATGCTAGAAGAATGAAACGAAAGTTTCACAGTGAGAATCCAGAATTCTGGAGTGACCTGTAAACCTCACTGTTATCTGGCAGTTTCTGCTTGGTACATGTGAACTGCAACAAGTATGCTTACAACATTAAATGACAGTTTTTTTTATATTCATCATCCCCGGTGGCTGTTGTTAATATATGTATAAACAGACACAGTCAGACAGCCAAACAATATTTATCTCATTAAACATTAAAAGTTAAAACATTAAAACAACCGGTTTCAGCGTGGTTTTACGCCATCTTCAGGTTTTCAAATTTTCAAGAAAACCATGTAAACCACCCTGAAACCAGTTGTTTTAATGTTTTAACTTTTAATCTTTAATGAAATAAATACTGTTTGACTGTCTGACTGTGTCTGTTTATACATATATTAAATGACAGCATACAAAATTCAGTTGCCAGGTATATGTGCACCACTTCTGTGCCTGGTCATATGAACACAACACATGTAAGACGTACACACACACACACACACACACACACACACACACACACACACACACACGCGCGCGCGCGCGCGCACGCACGCACGCGCACACACACACACACACACACACACACAGGTCAGTTTTCATTGCAACGGTCATGTAGTCACATACGCACCAACATGCATGTCACCTTCCCTAAGCTCTGCCAAGAAGTGAAATTACACATACTTGGTACTAAAGAATAAATGATATACCATATCTGTATCTGAGTTCTGCCCACTAAGGGCTATACACACCCCGGTAGGTGGGGACCCCCCGATAACCAACTATTCACTATAGCTACCTTCAACTCCTGCCTTGCCTTTGAGAGCAATGACCTTGCTGGCTGGATTCATTATGGCTGAATCTGCAGAGATGGGCCGCCGAATAGGGTTATTTGGGTCACCCATATCAATGATCACCACCTGTGATGTCTCTCCCACCTTCTCCCTCACACAGATGAATTTGTCTGATTCCATTGTGAGCGTGTTGAAGCTCACACTTGCCTGGTTAATACCTACATTTGTGAGCTAAAATCACAAAGAGAGAAATATAATGTGACATTTGTATGTACTGTTACACAAAACATGTGGATGCGACAGGGAGGAGTGTGTAAGAATAATGCATGCCCTATAAGGTGACAGAGAAACAATAAAACAATACTTTGATATGAATTTAATAAAAACTGTCCATGTACACTGCATTAAGGCAAACAGCAGTAATGGAGATATAATTCCACTCATTCTTAACCTTGGCACTAGGTGGAAGCAAGCGGTCAACTTTACGCGCCGGCCGCTTTACACCTGGTGCCCAATGAGTAGAAGGCTGGGTGGGTCCCAGCGTAATTCCAGCTTCTTGAAGAAGAGATATAGCTAAGCCTAGTCTCTATATACTGGATATGCTCCCCTGGCTCCAGTATACATTTACTAAAATTTAGCCATGCACAAGACACTACTCAATCGCACACCCCAATGTTATAAATGCTCACCACTCAATCCTTTCCTTGGCCAGGTCACCTCAAAATGTTACCATCACATATTTTCATATGCACTTTAATGCTTACCAGCTATGCATGCACTTCTCTAAAAGCACATGTATGGACCAGCCATCCTGGTGTTGAATCTTTTCCATATTAATACCATTAATGACAGTAAGTTAAAATCCAACAGCCACCACAGTACTGGATGACTTAAAATCCCCAATTCCTGCATAATAAAATACTGTTCTACCTTCATCCTGAGTTTTGAACTGAAAGCTGGATCTTTTATGGGGTTTCCCCAATATGATTTATGAGTATTCTTCCAATCCATTGATTTAATAACCACCAAAGAACTTCAAATAAAGCAATATTTCTTTGTTCTGCAAGTCGTTTACACCCTGACATGTTTTCAATAGGTCAAAAAATTACTCAAAACAGTTACTTAAATATCCATGGGTACTTCTGTTGAGGACCAAAATGCCTTTAGAAACTGATCAAATTCTAACAACCTCAGTCTGAAGCAAGCAATGTCAAGTTCTCAAAAAGAAAAACACTGTTACCTATCACTGCACTATAAGCAATCTGTTACTATACTCATTTACATAACAAGCAACTGTCAGCAGAAGTCAAAACTTATCTTCCTATTATACAGTATTCTAGTTCTACACAACTATTAGTATTATTACTATTCTGTTTTATTTCTGTGAAGACATTACTTACATACACACTCTGTACACACTATATTTGTCAGATATAACCTCAAATGCCATGTTTGTAATTGCTGACTTGCAATAATATTCCACACACCATGCGAAGGTATGCCTATGATCTCCATAACCAAATTTCATGTTAACAGTTCATAGTTACTTCCACCAAATCAAAAGCTGCCATATTGCTATTCTGGATTCCACAAAAGTATAAACTTAACAAACGACGCATATTTTCTACCAGAAAGCATAATTTCAGAACAAATGTGGCGCTAGTGTTACCCCTGGCTCACACATTGGATGTCCAATATATTATTGCTGACTGCATGTAATTAAAAGGTGCTGGGAATGTCCTTCATAGTGTCACATTCATACTAAGCATTGTGCAAATCAGCCAACTGGTCCAAATGCAAAAGTGGAGGGCCCCAATGGCATACAAATACATCACATGGTTATATCTCAAACTCTCAATATTTTCATTTTTGGGAAGGAAGGTAGGCTAAAAAATGTGGTAAAAATGACTGTATTGAGTAGCATAATGCTTACCAACTTCATACACCACTTTAACCAACATTCTTCTTTCAGGGTGGCTCTTTGTGCATATGATATTATTGAATACCCTGCTATCATCAGACACTCGACAAACAGTCCATACTGACAAACACCAATACGATGCATTCCCTGTTCAAAATGACCTCAAACATAACACTACCAGTGTTCAAGTACATTTTAGAATATAGCATTAGGAACACCCAAGAAAATGGAAGGGATGTGAATGAGAAAAACAAGCTTCTGGCCTGGGTGAAGTTATTAACTTATTGTGAGAAAAATACCATTAGAACACAAACTATCAGATGCTAGTAACAAGCATGATCTAGAACAGTGTCTTTCAAACTTCTCTTTGCTGAGGGGCACTTCTGGTTTCCATAAAACTTCATGGATCCCCATGAGAATAGAATTCAGTTATTAAAAACTGCACACCATGGAACCTGTTTATGCTAATCTAAAACAAAAGGCATGCCTAAATGAATGCACTTGAGGTTTGTGCAACTGGACTTTGATGGTGTGGGGGGTGAGATTTACTGTGACTTCTTTGGTTTATGAACCATAATTTCAGTAATTTCTCTCAGGTCTATATTGCAACTAGTAATGAAGGGGGCAGGGGGGAATAAATACACACAGTTTAATGGTGGCAGTGCCAATTCAACATTTTACACAACTTCACAATTTCTTTTAAGAATGTAATACTTAGTGAAGAACTCTGCAAAATTCAAGTTCATCATTACGCCTACAGCAGGTATCCATGGAAACACCCCCGGCAAACTGGAGCACAGTTTGGGAACCACATTTCCAGAAACCAGAGCAGGAGGAATCAAGTACATGCTCAAACCATTGCATTTCCAACAATATAGAGCTAATAGAGCCTTTAAAAATGTGTTCACAGTCTATTAAGACTAGCCAATCAAAGTTACTTTCATGCAAAATAAAGGTGGATTAATGCGGAGAAAGTTCACTACCATGAGTACAGAATTATTTCCTTTCCCATCTCCTTTTGAAAATTTAAGGGAATGAGAGGTGGAACATGCCAAACAGATCAGTAGGTTTACAGACGTAACTTTTACTGGAATACCTGAAAAGAATGGACAACCTGGAAAACATACTGTAATTCTGAGATAATATTAAAGCACAAGGACCTTAAAGGGAGGGAAGGGCTGCTTAGATGACCTGCAGCAGTTGTAAATAAGAGAAAAATATTCAATTAGATGGATCTTATGGTAGCAGACTGCACTCTACTCAATCCTGGATACAAGCAAAAACAAGCTGAAAAGATGAACTTGTCAGACATGGACATCCCTCAACATCCAATTCCTGCCTTTTATTGCTTTATTGCACACTCAATTACGGCAATTTGTCAATCCAAACAGAATCAGATAGAACCTAACAACAACCTCTTTAAAGTAGCTGTCATATGTACACCTCCCAAGAACATTCTCAGACGTTCAACTCGAGATAAGAAACAGAGGAATGAAAACAAGTTACATATTTACGACAAATGCAGAAAATGTCTAAAACGAAAAAAAACTGCCTCCAAGAGAACACGAAGTCCCACTGAATGCCTGCATGCAGATAACCAAAGATACACACCAGAAAATGTAAATGTGTGCCTAAGAGTAGGGATATTTGAAAAATGCATGCCACGTGACTTTATGTTATACGTTACAGGAAATGCTGTCTGTCTTTTGGAGCTACAAAGCCACTGTGAGGCTATTCATAACAGCCACTGTCAGGATATTCATAACATCCACGAAAGAAAGAAAGAAAGAAAGAAAGAAAGAAAGAAAGAAAGAAAGAAAGAAAGAAAGAAAGAAAGAAAAAAGAAAGAAAGAGAGAAAGAAAAAAAGAAAGAAAGAAAGAAAGAAAGAAAGAAAGAAAGAAAGAGAGAAAGAAAGAAAGAAAGAAAGAAAGAAAGAAAGAAAGAAAGAAAGGAAGGAAAGAAGGAAGGAAGGAAGGAAGGAAGGAAGAAAGAAAGAAAGAAAGAAAGAAAAGAAAGAATTTTCTTGCATTTTGTTAAATACTCACCATCAAGAATAGCATTCTCAATAAAAGATATGTTATATCCCAATGAAATCTGCATCTTGTCACATTAATTTCCGTATTACAAACATGGTGTGGAGAAGACTAAAAAACAACCCTCATCGAAAGTGGTAACAAATGATGAAAGCCAAAAGGGATAAATTAAATTACAGGAAAAGGAAACTGACAAAGAAATACATGACAGAATGGAGGTTAAGGGAAGAAACATAAAAAAGCAATGCAACTGACAACTAAGTGGCTGGCAACAAAAAATCAGAGCCCCTCCCCCCGGAAGAAAGGAAGAGAAAATGGACAGATGTGAAAGAAGGCATAAATGGGTACAGGCTTATACAAGTCAGACAGATTAAGTTTGTCTGCCTTGTAAAACAACATTTCAAACGTCTGTTCGAAAAGTATAATGCTTCTAAACGCACTAAAAAAGATACAGTTATCCCTACGCACGCCACGAGGGATACGGGGCAGCAGAGGTATAACTCCACTCATTCTTAAACTCGGTATTACATAAAGGTAAAAGTCGGCTTCATGACCCAACCACTTTAACCCTACGCAAAGAACCCACGGTACCCACTGAAGGAGGCTGGGCAGGCCCCGGAGCCATTTCGGGGAAGAGATTAACCTATTAAAGCCTAGCGGTAACTATACGTACCACCAGGTTTAACATTAAAAAATTCTACGTGGTGCCCACATTGCGTTTATGTGTTTTGTACGGATCTCAGAACAAACAGCAACTTTGCCTTATAAAACATTAAGAGATTGGTTTTTATAACCGAAGTGGAGAGTGTTTACAGCGCGGTACGCACTAACTCCTTATATAAAACAGATGCGCTTCGTCTTAAAAGGGTTAAGAAATTCTACATGGTGCCCACATTGCGTTTATGTGTTTTGTACGGATCTCAGAACAAACAGCAACTTTTGCCTTATAAAACATTAAGAGACTGGTTTTTATAACCGAGGTGGAGAGTGTTTACAGCGCGGTACGCAGAGTCCTTATACAAAACAGACACGCTTCGTCTTTAAAGGGTTAATATCCTGTTCCTGCCAAGAATCGAAACCCAGATCGTCCCTCCCGAAGCATCATATTAACCCGCTCAACAAGTGGCACTTGCTACAGAATCAAATCTATAGGTCACAGGCTGATAACTGATCGAGAATTGTGACACTACACTTTTATCTTGAACGTCTTTGAAACACAATTCAAATAAGTTGCAGATAAGGCAATGTGAGGGAAAGTGGTCCCTGTGCACACGATGCCGGCTCATCAACGTTTCTACAAACACCGGCGTCACTGGCTAAGGACTCCTTCCCCCCGAACGCCAGTGCGATGACCTCTTCTTCAAGCACGGTTCTGCTACGACCAGACGAAACGAGAAACCGTGAAGGAGAAATGATTATCACAACATTACCGCCATAACTTTATGCTGCGGACGGTAAACCTTGTATCATCCGATTTTATATCAGTTACATTTTGAAGCAACTGCTTTCGAGCGACACAATTTTCCCATAAACGAAGTCCCCCAGTTACGAGTGACTGGACAACTGGCATCTTAACCTTTTAAAGCCTAGCGGTAACTTTACGTACCACCAGGTTTAACATTAAAAAATTCTACGTGGTGCCCACATTCCGTTTATGTGTTTTGTACGGATCTCAGAACAAACAGCAACTTTTGCCTTATAAAACATTAAGAGACTGGTTTTTATAACCGAAGTGGGGAGTGTTTACAGCGCGGTACGCACTGAATCCTTATATAAAACAGACACGCTTCGTCTTTAAAGGGTTCAATAGAGGTTATTACATAGTATCTGAAGCAATACAATATAAAATGTACACATTAACAGAAAAAAAAATTATTAGAGAAGTAGCGATCCATCTGAAAGACATACACATGACAGGCAAACCATGTGGGCCTTGCAAACGAATGGCATTCAAGGGCCATTATCTGACGAGACGGCAACTCAATTCTTGTTAACTTACATGAAGATCTCCCACGGACACCAATCGTGGTGTCTGTTGGTTTGCGTTTTACGCATTCTCACCTACCAAGGCTGTGCCAGAAGGGAAGATCAATGTGGAACACACGGAAGAAACGGTGGCGTAGCTGAAGAACATAGGAAAGCTATGAAAGAACCCTGTACAGCCGGCCAAGAGGTAGCGAAACTAACACCTGATCAAAATCACAGAAGAACACTAAAATCTCTCGATTCACACGTCTGAGGCCATTTCCTGGTGTAAACTAAGAGAACGTTTCGATATCTGCCACAGCGTGGAACCTGTCTTACATACAGACAAGCACAAATATAGGCCCTTTATTTTATCCGACAATTATCATCGGTTGCCACTTCCAGGAGGCTCGTTTATCTTAAGAACGTAGACCACTCAGCCGACACGCCCTGAGGAGTTCCAGATGGAAGTGACAAACTAGTTGTCATATACAATAATGACCCCGTATGTACGGTATCTAGTGTGTGTCTCGACTCCCCAAGCCAACAGCTACAGAAGGCATGAACCTATCCTCTAACAGCAGGCATTCCCAAACCAAGGGTTGCAAAAGGCTTCTGGTAAGCCGTGAACTACCAGAATAACCAAGCGAATTTCACGGCTTAAATCATTTTAAGTATACAAGCAGACAGTATAAACGACCCTAATAAAACCCGTGTCTGAATTTTAACCTAAATATTTTTAATGCGATATGCGATAAAAATGTGGCCATGTGCTAACTGGTATTACAGGGTCATTATTTTATCTCACCAATATCGTTTGTCACATCCTGCCGTTATCCATCATGCGTGTCGGAGCCCGCTGAGTAGGCTATGGTTTATATAAGTGAGCCGACAGGAAGTAACAAACGATAAGAGGTCAGCTAACACGTCCCTGCATTCGGGTCGCAAGGCGCATGTGATTTAAAATTTTGGTTCGCAAAACGAAGTGCGAACCGCTGATCTACACGTTTCCACACTTCTCCTAAGAATTTTCAGATGGGATGGGCAAATCGGCATAGGCCTGTATCAGTTTCTTAATGCGACGGACACACTAGTAACACCGAGATAAACACAAGTTAATCACACGCGTCGGGTTTTATTCATGTATTCAGTTCCCTGCATCTGTGCAACCTGGGGGACAAAAAAACAGGGGTTCCTCATCAATCACTGTACCAAATATATTATTATTTTGTCGGCTACCGGCGACTACACTAAACACACCACAGCCACAGGCAACAGGGTGTGATACCGCTACTATATATTGCCACGCGTCTGACGCCATCGTGAAAATAACTACAAGCGCTATGCAACTACCTGTAAAAGCTCGTTTCTACCAATTTTAAATTATGTCAACGCAGCAAATCACAAGCTTTAACTTTCAGCTTTTTAATACACCAAATATAGTGTTTTAACCATCCATGCTAGTGTACAGTGTAAAAAAAAAAAAAGGCAAAGCAGTCCCACTACAGGCCCGGACAGGCCCTTAGGGTTCCAGAAGGTCGAGGCTCCCAGATTTCTAGACAATCGGCGCTTGAAGGTGGTAAGGTTGTCAGCCATACGCACCGGCCGCGTTTACCCCCCAGGAAATATTCCTGGTACTCATTTCTGTTAGAGGCTGAGTCGACAGGATTATGTCAATGAAAAAATCCACCGACACCATCGGGAATCGAACCCGCGACCTGCCAGTTTGTAGCGCAGTGCCTCAGCCAACTGCGCCACCGCGGGCCCCGCAGTGTACAGTGTTCTAACAATTAAGAGCGTAGTGCGACCCTACTGAAGATACATACTCGTACAGCGAATGAATATGACCCATCGATCCTGCCAGCATTAGAAAAGATTTTCGTACACCTCCCCTGAGGATGACGGTTGAAACGTCGAAACATATCGGGGTAACGTGAAACGAAATAATAATAAATGTTACACAGTGCATTTCGTTGGTACTTGATACAGTGACTGATGATAGAACAAAGCACGGAATTAGCAATTTTAAAGGGATTCCTCGCCCGGGTACGCACTCACGCGGAGAGTCGGCCTCTCAAGTCGGGCCGTCGTAACGCACGGTTTGCTTTACGGATGCGCGGTCTATAAAACTTACTGCGCAATTACTGTACAGCTCCGTTCATTACCACTGGACACATACCACGTTCACAACCGCGTGCGTTAAAACCGTGACTCGCCCCCGCTGGGATCAGACTGGCGGCAAAAAAAGATACATGACCTAGTACGCCAAATAACACCTTTCTTCGCGCAGGTCATAGAATTCGATACGCTCAATCAGTTCCTATAACCTACATCCCCCCCTCCACGATGTCTCTCAACAACCACTGAAAAATTCGATGCTTTGACGGGGTTCTCCAACTGCAGTCTTATTTAATATATTACCCCTAGTGTAGAGTTTTCTAAATATACAAATTACACATACATGCACGCACGCGCACGCACACCCACCAGTACATTAACCCTTTAAAGACGAAACGTATTTGTTTTATATAAGGACTCAGTGCGTACCGCGCTGTAAACACTCTCCACTTCGGTTATAAAAAACAATCTCTTAATGTTTTATAAGGCAAAAGTTGCTGTTTGTTCTGAGATCCGTACAAAACACATAAACGCAATGTGGGCACCACGTAGAATTTTTTAATGTTAAACCTGGTCGTACGTAAAGTTACCGCTAGGCTTTAAAAGGTTAACACGCCTTCCTCACTGCTAGTGTTGCATATCCGAACCTGAGGCCCAAGGGTAAATAACCATCTGCCAACAATCTGTTCCAATCTAATGCAAGCAAGTAACAGCAGACTACCTCCTAATTTAAAATTAACTTGCACAATACGATCAAACACCACGCATATCTTCCTCAGCCCCGAGACAACAGGGGAGTGGAGGCCTACATAGCGACGAGCTTCTTGATCTGTATTCCTCACCAAATATTATTCAGGTGATCAAATCAAGAAGACTGAGATTGGCAGGGCATGTGGCACGTATAGGAGACAGGAGAGGTGTATAGAGGGTTCAGGTGGGGCATCCTCAGGGAAAGAGACCACACAGAAGACCTTGGGGGGCAAGGTAAGATAATATTAAAATGGATGTCCAAGAAGTGGGTTAGGGCGTGGATTGGACTGATGCCGCTCATGATATGAACAAGAGGTGGGCCCTTGTGAATGCGGTAATGAATCTTCGGGTTCCGTAAAATGCGGTGAATTTGAATAGCTGACGGACTATTGGCTTCTCAAGCGCTCTGTTCCATGGAGTTAGTAGTTAACAGAACGAACTCTGCAACTGACAGAGTCCAATGCTATGGCAGAGAGCATTATCACCGAACTGAGCTCTGCCGAGCAGTGCGGCGATAAGAAATACACTGTATACAGACACTCCCCGCCTTACGCAATTCCAGTCTTACGCGATTTAAAAAAAAGTAAAAAAAAAAAAAGAGAAATAAAAATTTTTGAAAGGCACATTGAATTTTTCCTTGCGGGAATGAACGCGCAATGAGACGATGGCGGCGGAAGAATACTGCTGGGAGATATCACAGGCGGCGTGACGGTCAAGATCTGGTCCCACGTGTGTTGGGAGTTCGAATTTCAACTGCACTCCCTTGTACCACGTATACATGTGCAATTCAGCATTATGCATACTCAATTCCGACTTGCGCCGGTCCTTCCGGACGGTAACTATTGCTATTCGGGGGAGTGTCTGTATCTCTTGGACCAGAATGTCAAATATTGTAACGTCGCAATAAATAAACTCATTTTTCATAAAATGTTCGCGCCACGGACACACATCCTAAACGTTCATGGAAAGAAACTGCAAACACTCCACACTGAAATGAATTCTAGTGTCCAACTCGCGCAGCTGCTGGAGGAAGTTTAAAAGGCTTCTACGCTTAAGTTTTCACCACTTGCACGAAATCAGCCCATAGTTTCTCAGGGTCGATTCACACTATACAGCACGATACGACAAACGCCAGCGTGCACTCACATATACCGTCAGTTAAGAGACAGGCAAAATATTCCTTTCTCTCAATCCCAATGACACTGCCTTCGTCGTCAGCTGTCGGTGACAACTAACGTGAATTCGAGCATGTGAAAAAACCATAAAAGAATATTTTGTCGTGTCGTGTCGGTCCGGCCCGTATAATGTGAATCGGCCCTCACACATACTGGGAACAGGAAAAAGACACGCTAACTACACACAGCAGCCCTTATTCAAAAGCTAACAGTTCCTCAGCTAGTCAAGACATTCCCCGCATTTTATGAACACGAAGGTTCATTACCGCATTCACGACAGTCCGCCACCTGTCCCTGTCCTCTGATCAATCCAGTCCAAGCTCCCTCTCCATCCCATTTCTTTAAGATTCATTTCAATACTGTCCTCCCATCTACGCCTAGGTCTTCCAAGTACTCCCTATACGATAAGACATATATGTACAAACAGTCAAACCCTGATAAAACGCCACTGTTTGTTCAGCGCAATTTGTGGCGGCAAATTTAAATATTGTATCATCAGGAATTTCTGTCCACAGACTGTTATGGGCGGTAAGTGAGGGTGGCGCCATATCGGGCGTTGACTGTTTATTTCTTTAATTTAATGTTGCTACTGTGACGTGTAACACTATTCGATTAAGTTCGCTGCAACGTCACTGAACCAATATGTGGCCTACTTATGGGACGGGCAAATCTATGAGTCAGGAAGGATGTGGGTGGGGCAGACTTGTCAGGTTCATCTCGCGTCCTTGCTGCCCTGGGCATCATTTCCCTTCCTTTCTCTTCCATGTGAAGGTGTCGAAAAGCAGGAAGCACGAAACGTGACACACTACTACTTAAGCTGCTATAACATGTGATTACTTTCTTGCAACTACGCCAAGAGTTTCAGGAAATTTTCATAAAACACCGGTTAAGGAAAGCGAAGTCTGGCAAACACAACAGTGCTTTACGTAGACTCATAACGTGTTTACAAGTATCTCGTC
Organism: Coptotermes formosanus; assembly: GCA_013340265.1. Lineage (NCBI taxonomy): Eukaryota > Metazoa > Arthropoda > Insecta > Blattodea > Rhinotermitidae > Coptotermes > Coptotermes formosanus. The sequence goes on from BLKM01000099.1 coordinate 835,481, forward strand.
GTAAATGCGACTCTGCTTCAACCAGTGACATCGATGACTGCTACAAGTACGGAAAGATTCGTCGAAATCGGTCAGTAACGAAGGGCACTTTACTCGATTGGCCGAAACAATTTTTCGCCCCCATCTCGCCTCGCATTGCAGCGGGGTGAGTGAAACATGCACTACAACCAGCGGAAGTTTGAACGAAATCGGTCAGTAATGAAGGGCACCTTACCCTTCTGTCCGAAATATATTTTCGTCCCTATCTCGCCTCGCATTCCAGCGGGGTGAATGAAACCGCACAATGACGCGTCTGAAGGTGATGCCGGGTCCCAGGCGTACAGAATACTAAAATCTGTTTTGGGGTCTTTCCAACTGGGTTCCGTTCTTCTGGCAGAAGGCAGTATCCCGGAGTCTAAATCTATGTTACAAGATCTGGGAGCAACTTCCCTAATAATTACTGGGCGCCCCACGATTATCGAGCATGGGGTGAGGGGGGTGGGGACCTACGCCCCTGACTCCAACGATGGTGTAATTACTAACCTCACGTCACTACACGACCCGCATATTTGAAAACCCTCAGCCTAATTTCCACACAAATATAACTGATGGACATTACCTGACGCATTCACGTAAGCATCCTTACATGCGACTTCACGTAAAATATCCTCGGTCAGTAATATCAGAGCGTTAACTAAAGTTACAATTACAAATTTGAGTATATCCAACAGACGCGCACTATCCACCACGTTTGGCAGATATGGACATCGTTCCTGCATCGTTTCCACCACCAGAATGCGGGGGTGGAAGATAAAACGGGCTCAGTAGACGCTTTGCCCCATATACCAGCTACGAAGTCAAAATCGATACTCCACTCTTTAAACAGACTGTCCCAAGTAGTGGCCCTCTACAGAATGAGCAACACAACCGTGGCCTCGACCCACGTTTACAAAATGCCGTGCACCTCCCCCCCCCCCCCTTTCCCAAACTCCCGTCAACAGTACTGGAAAATTACAAGTAGATGTTTTCTCCCCACGACTGAAGGGAATAATTTAAAGCAACGCAATAAACCACAAAAAAAAGCACAATGTGTCCTATTATATTCACTACAGATATTACTCCTACATGTTTCAACCCCACCGGGTCATCTTCAGGGAGAACGGTTATTTACACATAAAGCTGCATTGATACAGTTAAATGAACATGTGCCGCTGACTTCGTACTCATTTGTGGGCGAACTTGCACTCGCCGAGGTCAGGAGACTAATATCAATAATGCATATAATAGTACACACTGTTGGTGGTCTATTGCTTTTATACGAACTAACGCACAGACATGGATCATATTAAATTTGAGAATAATTTAGTTTTAGGAAATAATGTGTTACTGGGTAGTTTCACTTAGAGGATGGTGGGTGGCGATCCAAAATCACCATTTTCTGACAAAAAAATGAACTCTGGAGTCCTGTAATTCAAAATCGTGTGCCAACATCATGTGTTCACGTACGCCAGCCTCAACCTCGACTGGTTACTTACAAGTGCTAACGGAATGCGAGTCAAGGACTACGATATTACAGCGACCAACTTTCCGATTCGATGAAGAAGTGCAAACTAATTTGTCAATTTAAGCATTGACAGAATCGTCCTCATGTTTGTCCAAGTATAATTCCAGCAGTCGTACTGTATTACCAGTGCATTTGCGATATACTCTCGACTACTCGACTGCGATGTATGCAAAACAGTTGGTGGTTGAAGGCATCACACAAGAACAGCGCAAACAATGTAGTTTATATCGCAAATGAGTCGCAAGTTTACGTGACTGGCAAACGGAGCAAATACATGCTAATCCAGGGGTCAACAAATTTTCCAAAAATCTAGACGCCCCTCGAAATTCTAGATGCCAGCAGGGTGACACGAAGCAAGTTCCATACTGAGCACCCACAAATACTAGCCGCCATCGTACAAAATTTAGTCGCCCGGGCGACCTAGCGCCTGGGAGATTTGCTTCACTGCGTTAACCTCTAATTCTTACACACGAAACCTAAATATAAATTGCCGCAAAAAATTCCTCCAAGCTGAAGAATTTACAAGATAATATTAAAAAACAAATCACAATTAAAGACCTTCAAAGGACACTGGGTGCATCAGGACACAATGTGAACAGACAAAAGTGGTTTTCCTGTAATCAGCACCACACCATGAACGATGAAGTCCCACGTTAAGAGCGATTTGGAGATAAAGGCAAGCGCTATCGAACCGCTGTGACAGACCCCAGAAGCGGTTTTTTTAAACTCAGACGTAATTACGTGTGGACTCCAGTATATAATTTTCTGATTGTGACAATTCCGTTAACAGTCAAGCAAAGCTCCATGTTAAGTGGGTCCCTGTCACCACGGCATGGCGCGTCCTCGGGTTACGGATGGAGGAACGGCCTCCAGGTATGGAGGGTAGCTGCAAATACATTGAATAAGCAGTCGCGGACAGCCGACAAGGGGTGGTCCTCCAGCTTGGGGGTTGGGCGAGGTGCTAACAACTCCTCACCGTAAAAAATTTTGATGTTACGAAACAGCCTACAAAGCCTCGGACCTGGACCGATTCTTTGGTACGACCCCAGCTACGGATAAAGGATATGAGTTTTGGAACATGGAATGTGAGAAGATGGATATTCGGGAAGTGGGATGGGAGGACACGAACTGGATTGATCTGGCTCAGGATAGGGACAGGTGGCGGGCTCTTGTGAATGCGGTAATGAACCTTCGGGTTCCATAAAATGCGGGGAATTTCTTGACTAGCTGAGAAACTGTTAGCTTCTCAAGAAGGCCTCTGCTCCATGGAGTTAGTTAGTTAGTTAGTTAGTTAGTTAGTCAAGCAAAGCAACAATAGAATTCCCTTACTGTTAAAATACGAATACAATGTCGAATACGACCGACCATAAAACAGATTCCCTATAGTAAATGGCAATTGAAGGCACGCAATTTCGGCCATACAGCAGCTCGAAACAAGCTACATAAACCCACCTCACTTATCGACGCGGCTGTAGAGAACCTGTAACTGGTCACACACATCACGTGATCTAAGCAGCTGAAAGAGTACACCGGGTGTATGAATTACTGTGTGCGTGCGTGTGTCAGTACAAGCCCGAGCTTAGCAATAACATTATATGCTTTGTGTGAATGGAATACGATCCGCCTTTGAACAGAGTGTACACTGTGTGTTAATGTCTGCATGATATCAATCTTATCAACGTTTAGGGGCGTCAATATCACGAACGAGGGAGAATAAGTGATTTAACGCCGTTATCAATTGCAAACACTACGACGTACAGTGCAATAACGGTGGAAGACGAATAAAATATGTGTGAACGACACTGGTGGAATACTGAAAGGGCGAATTTTTGTTTTGCTATGTTCGTTTTGTTTTTTTTTAGAGATCAACTCCACAGGGCTGAGCCCTTCTACAGAAACGTAGGGTTGAAACCAAAGGGTCGTTACAGTACTCTAAGTAACTCGCCACTAGTACCTATCCTGAGCCAGATGAATCCAATTCACATCCTCCCATCCCACTGCTACCCACTTAGTAGTATCCTGCAATATATACCTACGTATTCAAAGTGGTATCCCTCCTTCACATGTTCCCATCAAAATCCTGCAAGCACTTTTCTTGCCAATGTGTGCCACACGCCCTTCCACTCTCGTCACCCCGATTTCATCACCCTAATATTTGGAATGTACCAGTCATGATCCCCCCTGTTATTTCCTCCTCCTCCTCAGGTCAAAACATTTTCCTCACCACCACCACGCACTTGAATACCCTCAGCCTATGTTCTTCGCATAATGTGAGACCACAAAGCGTAACATCTATAGTGAACATGGGCCAAATTAGAGTTTTGTACATTTGATCTTTAGGTTCTTCACACAGCAAGACAACATTTCCAACTAAATGTTAGCAAACATCCCTTGCACTTAACATGCTCTTAATTTCTTCAACAATTTAATGTTTTTAATGTACAGACACCCCTGCTGGCATACAGATCATATGTATATATTTTATTTAATTGTTCAATCGGACTGAACAAGTAGTTTAGCACACATTTTATTGCCAAACACGTGTGTTAACCTTTTAAAGCCTAGCGGTAACTTTACGTACCACCAGGTTTAACATTAAAAAATTCTACGTGGTGCCCACATTGCATTTATGTGTTTTGTACGGATCTCAGAACAAACAGCAACTTTTGCCTTATAAAACATTAAGAGATTGGTTTTTATAACCGAGGTGGACAGTGTTTACAGCACAGTACGCACTGAGTCCTTATATAAAACACATACACTTTGTCTTTAAAGGGTTAAACGACCTGTTAGGTGCGACTGAACAATTAAATAAAATATATAATTTAATTTTTGATTTGTCATTCCCAAAACTTGAATATGCAATACTTTCAAAGGATTTACTGCTGGACTTTATGTTGTCACTTTGTCCTACATTCTGTTGACAAATAGTAACATTACTTAGTTTCATCAGTGCTCATTTTTATACCAACCTCCTTATTAGCAACTAATGAAATGTCTGTGTTTAATTTTTAGTGTCTGTTTCTGCCTATAAATTAAATTCATCAGTGTGTCCTCCGTGGTGTAAATGAGGTGGTTGCTGTTCTGTGATGTTATGTGGTACTGAGTGTTAGTCAGTTACTGACATTTAAGAACAGCCTATCAGTCCCACCTTCAAGGATCAATCTTGACCCCCGATAGTGGACTGATAATCCCAAAACGTCGACAAGGAACTAGCAATCAACACCGCATAACATCAAAAGGACTGCCGACGTAACTTCATCTGCATACACCAAGAGCTGATCTGTCCCATTCAATTTAAATCCCTCCTTGCTTTCCTGGACCTTCCTAATGCTATATTCTTTAGAAAATCTCAGAAGCAGTGACGATAAAGCATCTACTTGTTTCTGATCATTTGGGACAAGTAGTGTGTCATGCAAATATTGACCCACCTAGAATTTATTACAGGTTTCATTTAATTAACCAGCCTAGTTTCATCAGCAGAGCAACCTCAATGACAGTTACCAATCACAACTTCCCTTCTAACTAAATTACAGGCCTTCTTGAAGCCTATGCACATCTTGTGTATTTCCACCTATTCCCAAGTAACTGACAAATGCAGAATATATGATCAGTAGTTGATCTATCATGATGAAATACACATTAATCATCCCCAATAATTTTTTCAATCTATCATGTTAACCTTGACAGAAGTAAGATAGTAACATTTGTACCTAGCTAATAACACCGATACCCCTCAACAATAACCGCAGTTTTATCACCCTTCTCATAAATAAGTGCAGTAATAGAATCCTCCCACAGCTAAGGCAATTCTTCCTTACTACAAACACAATTTGTGTTTATGGGCTTCATAATGTAATGTTGCACCTCTTGCTTGCATCACTTCTGCCAAAATTTTATCAACACACAAAAATTCATATCTTTTTTAAACTTCTCAACAGCAATCTGAACCTCACAGGCCCAGGGCTCAGGTAGTAGTGGCTTAGCAGTCTAACACTAAAAAGTCAAGAAGTTAGGTCAGCTGACCATTACACTAACATGTAATAAATTCTTTTATTAACTAGTTAAACGATACTATTGTAGTTTGCCAATGCCCTCTGTTCTTTCAATGGCAGTATTATCAATTTCTTGTTAAATCCACATAATCCATAATCTCTTGTCTCTGTTACTACTCCAATTCCTACAATTGCTTGTTTCAACTGTAATCCCACTGCAAGCTTTGCTTACCATCCCAAACAAGGCACATGATTATGTGGCTAGACATGATCTGTTCACTCAACAGAATGTGCTGTCATGCAACCTCACCATCCTGTTCAAAAAACAGACTACAGCACTCTCACATGCCAGATAACCACCAGCCCTGGTAGGGATATACCTATTTATATGTCACTGGCCCATAATGTTGGCCACTTTGGTCAGCTTCCTTAATGAGTTGCAATTGGCTGACTCAGTGAGCCAGCCATACCTATGCTGTCACAACAGGTTATTGATTGCAGCGGGAATACCCCTGGAACACATTTCTGTATGATATATATGATAAATAAAAATTCTGCAATAACTGTCATAAATTCAGATCACAATGTCCTAATATGCCAGTTCTGAACATGGTATCCACTTACAAAAACATGAAACAGTTCTGAGCAACAGGTTCCATTCTAGACAGAAAAATAACATGCAAAAGGTACAAGCTACCCATGGGTAAAACTAGGCAAAACTGGCACCCATGGAGAAACCTCTCACAAAATCTCTGGACCAATTTGCATGATGGGTGTATCTGCATCATCAAAATTAAATGCAACAAAACTGCTCCACTTGTATCCATAAGACAACTGTGGCTCACAAACTCTACAAAACAGATCCTGAAGCAACACTGAATTTTGAAAACTGATACTTTCATGAAGTGTATGTTTGAGACACTGACTGTACACTCATTCTGTTGAGTTATGAAACCTCATTTCATTTCAACAGATACATGAAATTCCAGAATAAGATACTGACATGCTGCAAATTCCCATGTTAATTCAAAGAGCGCTTTTACATAATGTTGAGGTCGGTGTACGTTGTGCTGTGAGTGCTAATAGGAGTACTAGGTCTATTCTTTTACCGAGACCATCAATTCACACTGATATGTTATGTTGTAATACCATTTCTGAACAATTCTAGACAAACAACATACCACAGTACTTAACTCAATCACAGGTTGGAAATTCATATTACACATGTAACCACCATCAAGAAAAGTAATTTCTTTAGAAGTGGAAGTTATCCTCTCCCTGTCAACTTTAGGGCAAGAAATTATTTTCACTTTCCTTAAACTTGTTTGGCTTGTGCAGCCCTTCCAAGCTCTAGTCAAATGGTGCATACATACCACCAGCCTTCCCATTGCATCAATGTGGTAGTTCCTACCAACTAATATGTGTACTAACTGTTTTACTGATTAATGGCAACAGCTAATTGACTAAAATTCCCATTAGTTACCCTAACTACCATTTCAACAGGTATTTATCAGTTTGAGCCCTGCAGTTTCTTTTTATTCTATGCCTCAACAGCATAAAATATTCATCTATACCAGCCATATTCCACATGCAATATTATTGTACTGGTTTCTATTGTAATGCTGAAATTCTGTGAAATTAAAGCAATCCATTCAACAGCTTCTGAACATTTACGACTAAAATTACACTTACACAAAGCACACTTTTAAAATGATGAGCTCTTTGTGAGGACTTTCACAAAAACAGAACACAAGCAGATCTGGAAAAAGCTTTTTGGCAAATCTAGAAGACGGATAAAATGGGAGGACAACATAAGGTAGATATGGGGACGTTAAGTTGTGGGGAAGGATGGTGGTTAGACTGGCTCAGCATATTGTGCAACAGTTGGTGTTACTGTTAGTGATGTAGTGAATGCAACTATTGCCTATTGTTAATCTGCTATAACAGTTCATTAGTAGCTGCTTTTACATTGAAATTAAAATGTCTATTTCATATTGCTGCTAAATTGTTTTACATTACTCCTTGTGACCACAGAAATGTAACTTCGGGTTCCATAAAATGCTGGAATTTCTTGTCCAGCGGAGAAACTATCACATTCTCAAGGACTCCACTCCATGGAGTATGAGTGTTGTGTGATTAGAGTATCTTCATGGCAGTGCCTTTTTATTTCTGTATTTTTCTCCAGGCAATACAAAGGCACTGCCCTCCTGCCCTGTGAAGTTGTAGTATGTAATGATCTTGACAGCCACATGCATATTTCCATTTCTATAGCGCAACTGTTTCAGTCTGATAATCTGGAAGGAAGGGAACACTCGGGAAGCCTAGGCATAAATGGGAGGACAGTAATAAACTGCATCTAAAATAAAATGAACATGAAGATGTAGAAGTGGATTCATTTGATTCTGGACACAGCACAGTGGTAGGCCTTTGTGAACACAGTAATGAAGCTTCATGTTCCACAACAGAAATTTCTTAACTACCTGAGTATTAGCTACTCATGAAGCACCTGCCCCATTACTAGTTGGGATAACAGCTGTACCAACGATCATGTACATAACCACAATACAGACATGTCACAAGAAGAGGGACTTTTATTAAACAGCACCTGTTCCTGAACAAAGTGCCACACCACAATTAGCAGCAAAGTGTTACCATTTATAAAATCTGCTTGGGCCACTGGCTGCATTAATTTGGAGCAAAAATCCATCTAAGAATGACTCCCTCTGATGGCCATGACAGTTTCTGAAATGCTACCCATCTGGCCTGAATTAATATGTCTCTGGTTACCTCACAAAATGTTATCATTTTCAATCACCATAAAAGCTTCCAGCCTCATACACTGCTATTTACTTGGAATTAAACTTTATATACTACAAACAGGATAGGCTACAGCACAGCACAATATGTGGGTTTCAATATTTGTGCCCTTTAACCAAGTGGTGCACAAATTTTCCAAAACTTTAGGTGCCAGATGGGTGGAATGGAGCAGGTTCCATGGTAGGAACCCACAAATGTTAGGCAACACCATACAAAATTTGGTTGCCTGGGCGAACTGGTATCTGGCATTTGTGCCACCCTATTTTAATCCTTTTCATGCTGGGGTTTTATTTTAGAATTTATATTAATATAATTATACTGGGACATACTTATTCTACAGTGAAAACTATCAGGCAACTATCTTTAACCTATTTACAGTTGCAAGACATCAGCCCACTGAGGTGATACTAATTGCGTTTATGCCCAATAAGCCACACAGGACAACAACAAAAATAGTTTACTTCTTGGTAAGAGGTAAGTTTCGTAAATTCTGCAATTTTAGAATCTTCAAACTGACAAATAGCTATAATGATTCACCAAGGTCAAATAATACAATGGCTGGCATGGAAAGGATGGAATGGTAATGGTAAAGGTGATCCAGTGCTTAACTGAGCACCTTAGTAGTGAACAGAGGCAAGTGGTGTCACGCCGACTGCTTACTCCTGGGACTTGCTGGTACCAATTGGATTGGAGGTTAGGGTGAACTGCAGAGATGCTCCGGACACTGTGATGACAAATGTTTTGCTCCTGATGGGAAATGAACCCCCGTTCCCTGGATGCCCAGCCCACAGGGGTTAATGATATGCAAAACGGTCTTTCAGGCAATGATCCTGCAAGTGATGTACCATGCAAAAATTTGAACTAAGCGAGAAGACTTTGCCAGAGCTCTACTCACCAACCAAACCCTTTACTCTGGAAAACATCTCCAAAGCTAGAAATTTTCTGTATTTATTTAATAAGTAATTACTAACCAGCTGAATGGACCTGTCTGCTTAACATTTTACATGCACTGTACTAAACGCACCAAAGGAAACACAGGCACTAAATTTTGTAACAAACGAAACATTCGCCAACTATATTATTTCCGCAACTGAACATCTTCTCCATACATCCTCCTTGCTGATGGAACTGAAGTGGCTGAAATAAACGTGGACCGGAAATTTGCAGCAAGGAACAATCACGAACATTAAACCCAACACAGTACTTAAAGCCAGCTCTTATTTAAACACTACGAAAAATATACCCGTCAAATGAGTTGGACTAAAATGATCGAATTTTTAACATCCAGTCATATGCAGAATGAACAGCAAGAAAAATACATTTGCCAACTGTCAGGCACATATAAATCCCATGAACACTTATCAGTTATCATATAGAATATGTTCTAAAACCACCTATATGAACCTTAACGCAGCATGTTCGAGTTCTGATGCGGCATAAATGCAATACAGGAATTACTCAAATACAATCAACTGGAACATTTTTCAGCTGCAGTATTCGTAATGAAGTTTAAGGACGTCTGAACTATCAATTACCTGTAGATGCTCCTGAAAACGTATAGGTAACATCTGCGACATATTGGCTAATGTGCTGACTCCACCATGAACTGCTCCCTCGCACAGAGTCCGGTCAAATCTAAATTTTTCTGACTACCACCCAGCTCTACACTCACAAACTGCGACGACCATTCACAGCCAGCCAACATGGCTTCCCACCACCAACAAAGTAGTTCCTACACTGTAACCGCACGGAGAACAAAATTGCTATGAACAATGCTCACAAGATACTCTTCACATATTTAAGAAATGTAAAATTAATTTCAATCCATTCTATTTCATTTGTTACATTCCATCGCTCTACTATTAGACAACATCAACGTCTGCACAACGGGTGACGTCACCTGCCACGTGAACAGCCTGCGCATGATGATTGGCATTTATTGACGTCCACATTTGAACTCGGCGCACCGAATTTACAGAAACGAGTAGCCATAATATTCCATCACGCCCGTTTACTTTTGCTTACATGGTACATCGAGTTCGCTATTTATGTAATTGTAATAAATGTTCATTTTGAGTCATTTTGAGACAAATGCTGGTGCGTGATGTAACGCCCATTTACGGTCACAACTGACTTACATGAAACAGCTTGGAGGCGAAGGGTAAATAAAAACAAATTAAACTCGCATATTAAAACTTCAGTACTTTTTATTGGCAATATTACAGCATGCTTTAGATCACCAAGAGTTCCTGCACACTGCAAATTCTTCTCATGATGGAATACTGCAGTCAACTGGAAAAGAACATATTCATATCAAAAATAGAACTCAGTTCAAAAGTAAACAACATTCTGCACCAAATGGCATCCTTTGCACTGTGTTGTCAGCTTTATAAACTCATCAATCAATATCAGTCGAAAGATGGTGATATGTATTTTCATTCATCATTTCAACACATACAGCATAAGACCTGTTCATACAAATATGTTTAATCAAGGTGGCTGTAATCTACCATGTTCTTACTTCTAGTTGCCCTTTGGTGAACAATCTGTTGTAATAGGATACTCTCCAGTAGTCCTAAACATTACAAACAGGGTGTCACATTTTTGTCTTGAGAACTACTGCACAAGCTGTACGTGTCTCACAAAGTCAACACGCTGAACATGCAACTTGCACCTTTCTTGTAATTACCACTGAAAAGTATGGCAACCCAGCCACTAGAAATTGGACGACTGTTGCCACTAAGTTACGGGAACTAACAAACATGCTTCTTTGTACTGGTATTGCATGAAATTATAACAGAAGTGTCAGCAGGCATGAACCAAGAACTTGCATACAGCAGTAACACACTGGGTTACAAAACCTTACATTTTCAAAAGCTTGTCAACTATTACTTGCCACAACACAAACAACTGTGTAACTATAGTGATTAAATAAAACTTAAAAATATACAAAACCAATTACACAAATGCAGACAAATACAAAAATTAGCTATGTCATTTAAGGTAGATATAATATACACATACAAATTAAAAAAGTAATGAAGTCTAATCGAAGAGACCGAAGCCCATGTCGTCATCTTCAGATTCAGATTCAACCTTCTTTTCAACTTTCTTCTCCTCTGTAAAGGAAACAAATTTGACATCAGAACAAAGTAAAAGCAGAGGTGTAGATATCAACAACATGAATCATATAATCAGAAAAGAATATCATCAACACATCAGTTGAAAGATGGTGATTTTAACACTCATCATGTTCCATGAAATACAGTCAAACTCAGTTATAACGTCATGAAAGGGAGTGAATACTGTGTCATCATAAACGAGTGTTATACCTGGGGAGTACAATGTTATGTTTAACAGAAAGGAATTAATAGGTACCACGGAATATCTGAAACTACAGGCAATGTGTCACATAATCCGATGTCATTATAACTGGCTTTGACTGTATTCTGCATTCCGAGACGCTTGAAGTAGAAGAAACTAACATACAAAGCTCCGAACATACAGAAACCCCAATACTTTCTCTCACTAAGGAATTGGTTAGTAAGTACATGGTCACGTCTTGAAACCAAAATACAGGACAAAATCACAACATAAATATAGATAATAAATCCTTTGAAGGGGTGGAAGAATTCAAATATTTGGGAACAACCCCAACAAATCGAAACTCCATTCATCAAGAAATTAGGAGCAGATTGAATGTGGGGAAGGCTTGCTATCATTCGGTGCAGAATCTTTTGTCTTCCTGGTTGCTATCAAAAGCCACGAAGATTAGGGTATACACAACTATAATTTTACCTGTTGTTTTGTATGGGTGAAACTTGGTATCTCACACTGAGGGAGGAACAAAGGCTGAGGGTGTTCAAAAATAGGGTGCTGAGGAGGATATTTGGGCCTAAGAGGGACGAGGTGACAGGGGAGTGGAGAAGACTACATAACAAGGAACTCAATGATCTGTACTCATCACCAAATATTCGGGTGATCAAATTGAGAAGAATGAGATGGACTCAGCATGTAGCATGTATGGGCGAAAAGGGAGATGCATACTGGATTTTGGTAGGGAGACCTGATGGAAGGCGACCACTTGGGAGACTCAGGGGCAGATGGGAGGATAATATTTCAACGGATCTTCAAGAAGTAGGTTTCGAGGCATGAACTGGATTGAGCTGGCTCAGGATAGGGACAGGTGGCGGGCTCTTGTGAATGCGGTAATGAACCTCAGGGTTCCATAAAATGCGGGGAATTTCATGACTAGATGAGAACCTGTTAGCTTCTCAAGAAGGCCTCTGCTGCAAGGAGCTAAATTAACTTAAAGGAAATTGGTTGGGAAACTTAAAGGCAGAAGACCATCTGAGCAACCAGGATAGAAATATGAAGACAGCATCAAAATTAACCTCACACAGGCAGATTGTGCTGATTCACGATTGGGCAACAATTGCTTACTAACCCTTTTCAGGTGCGGCAGCTGCCGCTGCTGCAGGAGCAGCAGTTCCACCACCAGCAGCAGGTGCTGCACCACCACCACCTGCAGGCATTGTTGAAAGTTTGGCCTGACCTGGAAAAGATGTAGATGAACAAATTCAATGTTTCTTGAATGGTGGAACTGACAGGACACACAAGCATTCTATGTTGGCATCATAAGAGCACAAGAATAGTATTCTGAACTCTGGACATGAATAATAGTATGTGGCATGGTCATGGTTTGGGGCACGTGGTGGTGCAGTTGGTTGAGGCACTGCACTACAAGTCAGCAGGTTGCAGGTTCCATTCCCGATGGTGTCACTGGAATTTTTGATTGACACAATCCTTCTGGTCATACTATGGCCCTGGGATCGACTCAGCCTCCAACAGAAATGAGTACCAGGTACATTTCCTGTGTGTGTGTGTGTGTGTGTGTGTGTGTGTGTGTGTGGGCGTGGGGGGGGGGGGGGGTAAATGCAGCTGGTGCATAGAAAGCCTCAATCTCCTGGAACCTTAAGGGTCTGTCCAGGCCTGCAATGGGATTGCTTTACCTTTTATGGTCATAGTATGGGACAAAAAAGGAGATGACAACTTAACTGACAAGTTAACGAGATCACACTTTTTACCTTACCCACAACGATGAAAAAAATTTCTTAATGCAAGGTTGTACTACCAAAATTGGCGAAACACAGCGAAGACAAGAAATGTGCCTCCTTTAAAAGTCTGCAAAGTCTACATTAATGTGAGGTAGCCATGTATCTAGGCGGTACAGCCATACTACTCCAAAGTACAATGAACCAATCATTACTTTTGTAACACGTAACTATACACTAATATTTACCAGCAGCACCTCAGAACACTGTAATGTCACATCCACAGCAATTACTGCCTTGAACATACTTCATGGCCTATATCTTACCCACCAGGTTATATCAGGGCTGCCAATACAACATTGTGACAACTCAAAGTCAATTCACGATACTCCAAGACACATGAGAAAAATCCAGCATTCCAGTAATCTGTGGATTACAGTGTATGATGATAAAAGTGAAAAATACCGTAACCCACAAACGTTACACACTGAATTTCCACTTTGTAACACAATTTTACAGAAATACTTGTATAAACAAGGTTAGAGTCTGTAGTACTGTTTTACTGACACAATTGATCCAACAATATTATACAATTAAGTATGATGACAAAACATATTTATGACACCATGCTTACTGTTTGAGGTATCGTTTTTTGTCACTTAGGGAGGTTACCTGTGCCCCTGACTATGCCATTTCTAATAATTTTGTATGTATGAATACAACATGCGAATGATCAAATGGCACATGCTAAGCATCTTGGTAACCTCACTCAGTCACAAACACTGTGTAACCACACATGCTGGCAACCCTGACAGCTTTCCTTGTCCTTTCTTGTAACACAAATTCCATACATAAAACAAATTGTGTATGTTACAAACATATTACTATGTTCAAATTCAACTGTTGTCATATAAGAACAGCAATATTTCTATGTGACTGTGTACTACAACAGTACCATTTTTATTGGGCACATCAAAGCAAAGGCGAAAAATCGACATTCCTATGCTGAAGTCATTTTGAAACAGTTTTGTAACAGAACTAGACCAGTATGACAAATATAATACATACAGCTCTAGAAACATTATTTCATCAGATTTAATCAATATATCTTTCACTGTTGTGCTAGAAGTGAATATTTCATTATTTCTCCTGCCAGTGATTCTACCTGCATGGTAAACATCACATATAAACTCCACTTTTGGGTAACAAGTGGGGTCATGATTATACCTACTCCACCACAGAAACATACACATTATGCTAGCATAGCGGTGGGCTTGCCCCATATATCGCAGCAGATTTATAATACGAAATTACCAGCAGCAATCAGCTCTTCAATGTTCTTGCCATTCAGTTCACTGATGACTTTTTTCAGTTTCTCTCCTTCTGCTTCAATACCAACAGAACTAAGAATCTTCTCTATATCTGCATTATTTGGGTTATCTTTACCTCCGAGGGCGGCAAGCAAATAAGCGGCCACGTAACGCATTCTGCGAACAAAATAAACGAATCCTGTTCATGAAAACTTACCAGATCTTAACAATTAAGAGGCTTTTAAGTATTTCCTAGTAGTTCATACTCCTTATAACTACAAAGATAATGACTGAGTTCACGGTTTACGCTCCCTTCAAGTGTACAACATAAACTCCAGAACAACCAATAAGTTAACCACAGTCCCACGTGACAGAGCGCAAATTAACTTTGGGATTAACAAACTTCTAAAAAAGAAAAACTTCACCATTGTCATTGATCTTCGTACAAGGCCGCCCAGTTATTGGTGTTTAACATAAGTTAAAACATTAGACGCTATTACCTTTAAGTCCTTTAGACACGAAACGTGATAAACGCCTGCTTTTTGCTTAGGTCTACGCTGTATACGACGGAAGCGGAAACACCACGGGGCATACCTGAGTACGAACACCGATTACCACTATATTAGATCATCTGTGACAACTACGTACTGCCCACAGAGCGCATTTTACAGCCTCTCTCTGCCATTGATTATAGAACCCATATCAACCGCACAAAAGCACGGACCACAGGTTAGCGACAAGCACGAAAACACAAAAAGTAGAGTTTAAAATTAAAGACATAAGATTTTGCGGGAGCAAATAATAATAAAGTTACCAAAACAATTTACAACATAACACGTAAGTGTTAGTAATAGTAACTTGTAAATAAATATACCAAATAAGTTCATGATTCAAACTTTAAATCATGGTCTACGTACACAATATCTGCAATCAAACGGCCGGTTCTTTAGTCGGTAGTCACGCATATCGGACAGGTCATTGAACTGATTACAGAGGTCATTCCTCATATGGTGCCAAACTGTAATTCTATTAAGCAGAAATTTTCTTCTTCGCGGATGCATAGAACTCAAATCGACAATGACTGCGGCCCAGTTATCTTTACTATTTATACGTATTTATATACATTTGTGTATATTTGTCCTTCTAGAAAGAGCAACCTGTAGGTAAAAATGAGTATAGAACATTTATGGAATGACATTGACGGGCGAATCGAGGTGCCCAAGAGAAAACTCTTTCTCAGTACCACTTAGTCTACCACAAATCTCACTTGGACTGATAGACTGAACTGGGATATTTTCCCAGGCGTCCGTCGCAAGCGGCCGGCTACAAACCGCCAGAGCAATGTACGGCCTAAGCGAAAGACTGAACTGAATCTGCATTATATGAGAAGAGTCATTTAATTCCTCATAGAGAAGCGCGTTTGCTGTTGTTACACAATCGATGTTGTGGTGTAACACGATGTTTTGTCACCGTAATAGCCCAAGCTGTTTCACAGCCATGATCACGGGTCATACATTTGATCAGATAATTTAGGCTATCGCCGTGGCGTGTGCTGGCTTGGCAGGCGACTGGTACGAAATGTGAAAGAAGAATGGCGGATAGGTTAACTCAATTACAAGATACGATTAATCAGGTAGAAAGAATTGCAATTTTTTAATTTTTGAAATTAAGCTTGTTGATACATATTGGAAACGCTATATACCTCATCCGTTTTATATGCCAGTTTTTGTTTCAAAATCGCGTTTGTGTAGTAATGCGTTTTTAAGGTTAAGTAGATCATTGTTTACTTGTTTACCAACAATGTTAAGGTGGTTCATCCTGTTGTGTTATAAGTATTAAAAAGTAAAGCAACTATATGTCCGTCGAACACAGCTTATATTTCAATTAAAATAAAGTCCCCCTGCCCATCATCAGGCAGTGTATAAGAAGGTAAAAAAGGTAAGACAACTGCAGTGCATATTCTCTGAAGGTTGAGATTTGAGTCTTGTTACACGTGTATTTCACATTGATATTAAACATACATGTAAAAAAAATTGATATCTAAACCTTGTAGAGAACACCGATTGCAGCTGTACAGTCCACTTTTTTATTTTCTTTTATACGGCCTGATGATGGCTAGTTAAATAGCCAAAACATGTAGCTGGATTTATATTTTAATATAAATATAAGTTCTTTCAATGGACATTAGTTGGTTTACTTTTCAATTATTTTCCAGCAAGCTGATCACTTTTGCAATAGCATAGGCATTTTGCAGCAGTATTCTTCACCAAGTAAATTCCCTGGTTTTGATCGTAGTGGATCACAAACTCCACAGCAGCAGCAGCAAGAAGGTTTGTTATTGTCATGTTTGATTGTCATTTTTGATTTTGATTAATGAGCCAAGAATAGGCAAATTTGTTAACTTCATATTATTTTCAGATTATGCTCACCTGTTTGCAACTCTGATTGCAAGATGTGCAAAAGATATTGATGTACTTATTGAATCTCTGCCCAATGAAGACTCTTCTACTGATCTTCAGGTATGGTATGTTTTAGTGAGCACCTTCTTCTTTCATGTTACAAAGGGAGATGCAGTGTGGGTGAACCTTAAGCGAAACCATCCTGACCTAACATAACAAACCAAACCAGACAAAACCACAGTGTTATCAAAACATCTTGGAATGTGGTATAGTTGGGACCTAAACTTTAATCTGCTTTGATCTTAATACATGAAGTGGGATTATAAATTCATAATATATATGGTAACCAGGGGTGTTCTGTGTAATGACATCAGCAGTTTCTAAGATTTTATTAGTGGTTTCTGAACAAAATATGAGTATGGTGCATTAGCGGAATGATACTGACTGGGCACATACGAAGTGCTGAGAGAAAAGCTCGTCAAGTGCCACTTTGTCCACCACAAATCTTACAAGGACTGACCCGCGATCAAACTTAGGTCTCTGCAGTGGTGGGGCTTATAAAATTGAGAGTGCACACATGCCTTTCTTGCTTCCACATTTTGATGTAATTATGCATTTTGTAAATTGCCGCAAGTAGTTATATTATTTACATAGCTTTGTATTTTTACAGATTTGAATTTAAGAGGTTATTAAATTTACTTCAGCTTAAGTCACATATTCTTTGAAGTTTTATTAATAGACATCTTGCCAGGACTCTGCATTAAGTGGAACCAGTGTCATTGCCACCTCACAAGCTTGAATGTCTACCACATCCGTAATGACTTGGAAATTATAAAGTATTCCTGGATGGTCTGTAGTAGCAGGATGTTGATACGAGTTTTGTGAAAAGCAACCACTGGTTTGTAAGTTGAAGGAATACACACACAGTGTGGTGATCTCATAAGCCTGCTTTATTTGCTGAAGAGAGGACAGTAAACTGAAGACGTTAATTTTGTGGAAGTCACAGTTTTCCCCAAACTTGTGTCAGTTTTTTAAAATGTTACTGTGTAAGTTTTTGTTTTTTGGGGTGTGACAGTAGTGGCTGGACGAAAGAATTGCACACCAGCACCTTTCTGTGTTGTGCCTTGACAAGTAGTTCCTATCATGTCAGTAATGTGCTGTTGAAATTGTATCCATTTGGGCATGTCTACCAGAGCACACACTAAGATAAAATGTGTCTGCAATACTGCTTGCACTAGATTGTGGTATATTAAGGGCATCTAAATTGACTGTTCTGACAGATTCTGGGATATAGATATGTGAATACTGAAACTATCAGTCACAACTGTATTGGGATGTTTATTGTCTAATGTGCAATGTTTTGGCTTTAATTATAAGGCATCATGAGGCACAATAAAAATATGTGAGAAAAGAACACTTACAGTGCAACACGTTATTTTCTTGAGCACTGTGCTTTTCTGGGGTATTACACAGCATTGAATGGTAATCCTTTACCAATGGTTTGGGACCGATACATTGTCCTGAAATGTCGGTAAGGATTACCATTTGATGCTGTGTAATACCCAAGAAGAAAGCAGTTCTCATCAACATCATGGTAGAAGCCTGAAATCACACATTTTCTTGCCAATCTTCATCTAAGCCTCATGGTGGCTTATAATTAAAGCTGAAACATGTTGCTGACTAGATGTTAAACAATGTCCACATACACTTATGATTGATGGTCTTCTTATATTATCTGTTTTATGTATTACAACATGATGTCTTGCCCACAGATTCTTCTGGGATATAACACTGTGTTGCTGGTTGAGCAGTTCCTGACATTTTACAGGCAGTATTATCTTTGATATGTCAGGAACCACTTGCCCATTTTCACAATGTTATATGCCAGAAGACTTGGTTCTTCAGCAACATGCTGTGAGAACCTAAAGTCATGCAGGATACAAGTAACTTGGAAGGTGTGGCTAAGTGTTAAACCAGTATTGATACTGGTTAGTGCAGTCTGGTGAAAAAGTTGGGCTGAAATTAGAAGCAAATGTGTGGAAGTTTTCTCTACATGATTTATAATAAGAGAACTTCCTTGTTGACAACAAAGAGAAAGTAACTTGAAAGAGATACTGTATTGCAGAAAATTCAATTTTTCCAGGACTTCTTTAAAGAAATCAGACAAATGGAAACTGTGTTGTATGTGGGTTCACAGTATTTTTGTGTTAATGTGACGTTGTGGCTAACTAACTAACTCCATGGAGCAGAGGCCTTCTTGAGAAGCTAACAGTTTCTCAGTTAGTTAAGAAATTCCCCATATTTTATGGAACCCGAAGGTTCATTACCACATTCACAAGAGCCCGCCACCTGTCCCTATCCTGAGCCAGCTCAATCCAGTTCATGCCCCACCATCCCACTTCCCAAATATCCATCTTAATATTATCCTCCCATCTACGCCTGGGTCTCCCAAGTGGTCGCCTTCCCTCGGGTCTCCCCACCAAAATCCGGTGCGCACCTCTCTCCTCCCCCATACGTGCCACATGCCCCGCCCATCTCAGTCTTCTCGATTTGATTACCCGAATAATATTTGGTGATGAGTACAGGTCATTAAGTTCCTCGTTATGTAGTCTTCTCCAATCCCCCGTCGCCTCGTCCCTGTTAGGCCCAAATATCCTCCTCAGCACCCTATTCTCGAACACCCTCAGTCTTTGTTCCTCCCTCAGTGTGAGAGACCAAGTTTCACATCCATACAGAACAACAGGTAAAATTATAGTTCTGTATACCCTAATCTTTGTGCTTTTAGATAGTAACCTGGAAGACAAAAGATTCTGCACCGAATGATACCAAGCATTCCCCGACTTCAGTCTGCTCTTAATTTCTTCATGAATGGAGTTTCGATTCGTTAGGGTTGCTCCCAAATATTTGAATTCCTCCACCCTTTCAAAGGATTTATTATCTGTAATTATGTTGTGATTGTGTCCTGCATTCTGATTTCGAGACATGACCATGTACTTAGTTTTCTCAGCATTTACTTCTAGACCAATCTCCTTACTAGCAATCATTAAATCTTCTGCATTTTTCTTTATACTATGTATGCTTCCGCCCAATATATTAACATCATCAGCATAAACCAGAAGCTGATGTGTACCATTCAATTTCAAGCCCTCCTGGTTTGCCTGAACCCTCCTAATGGCATATTCTAAAGCAAAGTTTAAAAGCAATGGCTTCAGAGCATCTCCTTGTTTCAAGCCATTCTTAATAGGAAACGTGTCAGACAGATGTTTGCCTACCCGAACTCTGCTATATGTTTCACTTAGGCACATTTTTATTAACCTTACTAGTTTCCTGGGGATACCGAACTCAATGAGAATATTATACAAGACCTCCCTCCTAACTGAATCATAGGCTTTCTTGAAGTCTATAAATAGCTGATGCACTGCCTCATTGTATTCCCATTTTTTCTCAAGTATTTGAAGAATGCTGAATATATGATCAGTAGTTGGCCTGTTACGTCGAAATCCACACTGATGATCCCCAATAATTTCCTCTGCATATGGAGTTAACCTTGACAAAGGAATGTTGGATAGAATTTTGTACGTAGTCGACAAAAGTGATATGCCTCGATAGTTACTACAATCTGTTTTATCACCCTTCTTATAAATAGGCACAATGACCGACTCCTTCCATTCCTCAGGCAATTCCTCCTTATTCCAAATAGAAATAATAAGTTTATGGATTTCAGACCGAATAATCCTACCCCCTGCTTTAAACAATTCTGCTGGAATCTGATCAATACCTGGTGATTTGTGACTTTTTAGCTTTTCAATAGCCGTCTCAGCCTCAAAGGCACTGGGCTCAGGCGCTAGTGGCTCTGCCGTGTGTACTTTAGTCTGCCTAACAACATTAACCCCGTGTATATTCAACAGCTGGGAGAAATGATTCCTCCACCTAGGCAAAATACTGTGGGAGTCTGCAACCAGGTCACCCTTCTCATCCTTTACTACATTAATTCTAGGCTGGTACCCCCTCTTAAACTCATTGATACCCCTATACAAGTCTCTTATATTCTTGTTCTTATTGTTTGTTTCAATTTCATTAATTTTAGCTTTCAGATATTCCTTCTTTTTCTTCCTGAAATGTCTACTAGCTTCACATCTTACGTTGTGCAGATTATCTCCATTATTTTGGTTTGGATTCTGTAACCACTGAATTTTAGCCTGCTTCCTTTTATCTAAAAATTGTGCACATTCTGCATCAAACCATGGTTTATGCTGCTTCCGTTCATGTAGACCTAGACTCTCTCGAGCTGAGATTTTGATATTCTCTTTAATGTTTTCCCAAGCCCTATTTATGCCTCGGACGTGTGGCTATGCAAATTTATATACATTGAGAGTTGAAAAGTTGATAAACACTTATAAGTATCATGTTTTTGTAAACATAAGCCATACCTGAATTTTCAGACAAAAATACTCAAATAAGTAAAATGTGTTTTATGAGTGGCACTGAAGTTTTAAAAGCTGTTTTCCATCAAGGACCAGTCAACTTTAAACATTTTTAAGTTCAAGAGGCATTCCATTAGTTGTAGTGACTTTGTGACACACTGTGTATATTGTCCCCTATTGCTTGCTTGCTGGTCTCATATTCTTTAACTGCTCCGGAACTACACTAGTTAGACAACTTCTGGCTCAGAAACAGTGATAGGAACAGAGGGAGGAAGAAAGGTCAGAAGTAACAGCAACACATCCGTAAAGCTAAGCATAGCTGACATGCAGCAACAGCGTGCAGGAACTGTGAATAGTGTTGCATTGCTGATAGTGATAAATGGACCAGGAACTTGTGGGCTATGCCACAGATTTTGGAGTTCACTGTAGACTATGATAAGTATGCTGCTGGAAAACAGTGTCAGTGAAGGTAATGTAAGAAGGTGGTATGGCGCAAGGAAGTCGACAAAATGTATGAATCAGAGTATTTCACGGAAGTGAATAAATCCATAACAGAAGCAACAGTCTTGTCATTTGACCAAAATGATAGAAGTTGGAAGTAAGCAAAACTGCAGGAAAACTGGACATTCACTTAACATCTCGACACCAAAAGTTGACTATAGTTGACATGCAGTGTGACGCCGAGAAAACAAAACATCCATTAAAGTCATTGCTCAGGAACATGCAAAGTAATAGGTGGCCACTTAAACTCCGTGTCTTTTGCAGACTACATTGGGTACATAATTGCAGATCCAAAGGGTTAATGAAGTTAATGTGTTTAGTGGTTCATAATTATCATTGCCAGTACCACCTCACCTACCAGTTTTTGTTCAGGACCAATAACTTGCTCCAGTGCCGAACATAGTAATGACACAACCTTCCAAGCAGGGCCATGTTACCTGTTTCCTTTATGTATTCTTCCTTGAAACAAGTGTTTATATACTGAAGTATTTGTATTAATTCATTATATGAAAAAGAGGATGCAGCAGTTCCAAATCAACTGCAATACAGACCAGTTATCTTTCCATAAAATATTCTGATAAACAGCATCCTTGTTTTACATAATGCAGATATGGGGGAGAAAAGTGTGGCTTATATTTGCTAAAGTATGGTATATCTATATTCAACAATACAACTTACTAAGTAATGAGATGGAGAAGAATTCGTATGAAATGCTTTTCACTAGGTGGCAAGCCTCAGGAGATTGGAACAAGACAACAAAGAAGCAGGAGAACGACTGGAAGAAGTTGTAAGGCGAGGAGAAGCTCTCCTGGAACAAATTCAGGCAGCACTTGCTGATATTGCTCAGAGTCAACTTGACATGCAGCATCTTCAAGTTGAAAATACCAACAAACAATCCAATGCAAACATCCTTACATGAACTTCATTCCTGTCTGGTTCTAATTTTAAAATGTCATTCCAGGTTATTAGGTTTGCTTAGACATTGCTTGTACAGCAGTATGATGAAGGAGGTTGTCTGTAAACATGATCAAATTAAAAGTTTAATCTGATATGGTTATTTTGAAGCCAAATGATTACCAGTTGAGATGTATTCAGATACTGTGACATGTAATTTAATTTCTGTCATTTAGTATTTAGATCTAAAAAGCAGTTCATCAGTACCAAAGTTGTAGTTTTAGTATGTCATACGGCTGAAACAATTTTCTTTTAAAATTAGAGTAACTGTGGGAATAGCTGGTTTATAAAACTGGATTAACTAGAGTTAGAACATGAAATGAAAATTATATATTGATTTTCCGCACTGTTTCAGGATAAAAACATGCCATACTATGTGATAATTTTATCAGAAAATATTCTCTTATCCACATGGCAATGTTTCTGTGCTATATATATATATATATATTACAAATATGTATTAAAAAACTGATATTTATGCGATATACTTCACAACATGTTCAGACCAAAAGCAACAATGCTTATGGTCCTGTTGAGACAAATAAGTAACAAGATTCACACAAGTCATCCAAATTGCGATGCCCATAAAAACTCTTCAACTAAAACAAAGAAAACAAAAGGATATGTGCAGAAATTACCATCATCTGGGGGGAGGAAGAGACCAGGATTTTACTCTTTGTATTCTTAACTGTACATTGGGACAGATTTTACGGACTGCGATAATGTATCAAGTGTTTAGCTAATGGGTCTAAAAAAATTCACACTTCACTTGAATGGATTACATAATGTGTCCATCCTTTAAACTAAAACGAGGATGTTATCCAGCATTCCTTTCATTTTTACATTCACACATTCTCTCACTGTACACATGACAAAGAGTACACCTATTGGCTAGGCAGCAGAATAAATTCCACCTAGTTAAAAATTTAAACCACATTAATATTAATCAACTCTTTACAATCACAGTGTAAATAAGTCTGTTAATTCTGTCTGCACATAAAGCAGCAGTATGAGGATCATAGTAATGTACATTTGATATCAATGTCATGTTCCACTGATCCAAGACTATTCACACACACTCAACAACCATGTTTATATTTGTTGAATCTGCATACAATGCACTTATATCATCCACAAAATGCATTTTCTTTTTGTACATGATCAATTTCCAATTTCCGTTGATAATGCTGATTTAGTTCAGTGTTCCTCGGCACTGCGCATTGCCACACAAGCATGGAATCTTCTCGTCTTCGATGGGGAATTTGTAGTCATATGTTATTTCTTCATTAACACTTATCTGTTGTTTGGAGTAAATCACTATTTTCTTTTGACCTTCAATTGTGATTATTTTGGCATAACAATTGGGCTGAAAAATAAATGAAAAAGATTTTGCTTTACAAAGATGCTCAGATGTAATGTAGCATATGTGAAGCATGAAAGTAGACATGAATATGTAGCAGTATTATTGTGTTTAGGCCTTCACTCTTCTGGGATGTTATGCGGCATTGGGCATAGATTGGCAGCTAATTACTGACATTCAAGACAGTGTACCAGTCCCATCTTCAAGGGTCAAGTAGTCCAAGAAGCTGTTTTGATGCTTGACGATGGGACTGACAGGTAGTCCTGAAACATCCGTAACCACCTGCCCAACCTGTGCCGTGTAACATTCCAGAAGTGCGAAAGCTTAACTACACCACAGCGGAAGCCTGAAAACTTGCAAATTATTATTGTGCTTTGCACAGCTAACTTAAAAATATCCTTATTGTTGTAGATTTTGCCATGTTTTATAACAATAGGCTATATATACACTCTGAAATCAACTGCAAGCACTTTAGGAATAAAAATTGGTGAAGAAATTCAAAACAAAAAATAAAATGTGTGACAGTTGGCAAACAAAAGCTTTCATTTAGAAATACGGCATGTACAGAATATTACTTGCTGTGATCACTTCAGCTGTTCTCACATGCCTTGCATAAGGGTGTGTGTGTGTGTGTGTGTGTGTGTGTGTGTGTGTGTGTGGGCACGCGCGCGCATATGTGCACATGTGTGCGTAAACAAACACTGTGTTTTTTTAAAACTTGGAATTAGAATGAGAACATTCTGGAATCATATATAAGATCTCAGATTTTTCATGGCACTGAGGATCAGAATGTGGACTTGTAGTCCAATACAAGGCACCAACGTCTTCTCTTAAGATGAAGACAGTATGCTCCTTACAAATAGTGGTACCTGCCAACCAGACAAGGTACTGAAACTCAGACAACCTCACTTTAGAATCAGTTGTCATTATATGTAGTAAAGCAGGTATGTGATATTTAATTTAGAAGTCGAGGGGCAGCCAGGAATTACTTTCGAAGCAGGTCTTGTTTAATTCACAATCAATGTACTACTAACATCTCTCTAAGTGTAACTTCAAACATATGAATGTAATGGAAATGTTGATACAATGCTGAATTAAAGTCTAGGCTCCATGGCCATCTTCCAGTAATCTCTGTTAAAATTTCTCCTTCTGTTTAACCTTTAAATGACTGGGTAGGTATTGACATTTTTGCACATGGTTTATGAAAAACATGAGTACTGTTTGAACAGAAAAAGATAGAATTATGGAATAAATGGAATTTTGTGAAAATTAAGTAGTTTATGCAGCATGTCGTAAAGCAGCTAATTTCGTTGTTGCGTAAATATATAAAATGAATCTCTAGCGTGATTTTTTATTATGTGTTCACATATGCAAACATAGGTTGTTTAGAGGTTCTTTCATTTGATTGTTCCCCATACAGTCATTAAATGGGAATTTCACTGTTATTGGAATAAATTATGCTTTCACAGATGCTTCTAATTTTGTGCTTAGTGGGAAATTCTGCCATTTTGCTCCTACATACAGTAGGCTAGCTCTGTTTTCTTTAAATTTGAATGTCAAAGTTTTTTAAACACAAAAAATAGGTTACTTTTAATCAATGTAGGTAGTCACGGGCATGTGACAAGATAAGTTTATTATAAGTTTGATAATCATATGTACATTCTTAAAAATATATTATGCCTAGCAGAATATCTATTCAAAACTAAATACAAAAACTGGACAATTCCCATATCTAGCTACAGGTTCCACAGATAACCATTCTATTAATCAATCCTTATACATTATAGCACCTGAGGGACATTTATGTCACAGTTTTGCTGCATATGCATGCTGTAAAATTATGAAGCTCTGGAAGGAAAGGTTGATCGAATAAGCATAGAAATAATAGTCTAAGAGCTACTTTCAGCAAAGAAACAACCTGCATAAACTGTGTATGACAGATGTGATTAAATGCATATTCTCAGTGTTGTACAATTCACATTGGCACTATATGATCTATCATCTAACAGCTATTAAATCAAGCTCACAGCGGGCAAAAACTAAACTGTTTTACTTAACTTCATATTGTGTTTAATTTGTGTTTTTACTCTTTCCTTTAAATGGGCACTAAACGTCCATGACACGAAACTTGACTTCTTCAATGAAGCCTTTTGTGCCAGAATTAAATGCCTAGTGTGATCTACAGGAGGCCACAGCACACCAGAATCCAAAGGTCTGCATAAGAGTGGCCATGATTTGCCATTGGCAGTTGTTGATGTTTGGTGTTTCGAGCATCAAACTGCACATTACAAATTTATAATATTCAGCATCAAAGGTTTCATGTAGAGACAGCTTCATAGACTGATCAGTGTTACTGTGCGATGTACAGCATGGTAACAACTACAATAACAACTGAAGCTTGCTGCTGTGTTATCACAAGTAACTGAGGTTTTCACTTGGTTTCCATAGAAATGAACTAGGTGACAAATGATGATGTTTTGGGTTAATCAGATATAGTTTATACATTTTACTTTGCACGAAACTGATGATTTTTAATAAACTATTCATGAACGCTAGCAGAGTGGAATGCACTGAACTGAAGAGTAGCTACGGAAACAGAAAAATAATTGTTACTTCTGAATCCTACAGAAACTGTGAATCATTACATCTGGTAATGATGTCATCCTTTAAGAGAATGTAGCAGCTGTGGTTACAAACTGTACTGTAAAATTTTACTATGGGATTATCATGCCACAGATACTGGTGAAAATGACCAATTCCTGGAAAGTATGGGATTTACTTACATTGCAGCTGTGGTTGATGAATCGAGCAAGATTACCACACTTTGTCGCATCGATGATGGTATCCACATCAATTCGAAATAAGTATGAGCTGCCTATGCCTGTTGCCTCATAATGCCTTTCTCGCAAGTCAGCAACTACTGGACGAACCATCTGTCCCACATACTCAATTACCATTTCATCAGCTGCGATTGGTTCCATTGCAAATAGGCCCCAGTCATGAATTGCAGATTTTGCAAACTTGAGGTGTTTCTTACGGAACTGTAAAGGAGATACAACATATTACAAAGGGCACACTGGCATGACATCCTAAATATGTACGTATCTGTCTGACAATACATACCACTGTATTCTCCAGAGTAAGAGCAGAGTCAGTTCTGCTATTATGTGTATTTCGTTAACGTGAACTGCTACAACACGGCTGATAAATAGGTGAACGCTGTTTGCATAATGTGGACTTTCACATAGCATGTTGGCTATTACATGATTTCAGTGACCAGTGTGAAGATATGCCAAATATAATAATAATAATAATAATAATAATAATAATAATAATAATAATAATAATNTGCCAAATATAATAATAATAATAATAATAATAATAATAATAATAATAATAATAATAATTTTATTACATGGTTTTCTGTAGTGCGAGGTTTCACAATAATGCAATTATCGTGTTACAGCAGAACTGAATGTACTCTATCACTGGATAAATACTGCCCAAAATTTGCACGCTTCATATAATACAGGTACAGTAGATTATACTCTAACATTTTCCCTCCCAAATCAAGGGACATTTTACAACTAGCCCAGAAAATATTTCTAGCTATGGACAAACACGAGAAAGTTGAGGACTGCATTACCACTGCAAACAACAAATCACCCCTATGGGAAATCCACAAGCATATTTTGTGACTTGTGCATGAAACAAATTCATGTTAACTTATGTTAACATCACCACAGTGGGGCTATGTTTTGGTAGGGGATGGTGCACGTAGCCTCCAAGCATGGCGACAGCTTTAAATTAATTGGAAAACATCTGTATAAAACCAAACATTGTCTTGCAATCTGGGTGTTAGGATGATGGCCTCTTATTGTAAAATACTTGTGCCCAAATACTAAATGACAAAGACTACGACCATTACAATTATACACAGGTCAAGCAAGATACAAATGAAAACACAAGAATTACCAAAGAATAGTTTGGATATGTAGGGACAACAGGTTAGATGGCAGTGATGGCATTCTGAAACTAAACGTTCAGATTTCTTGAACACCAAGAAAAAAATTCAAAAGTGAAAAAAGTGCTCTTTTTGGCTCAAATTTCAATGCACCTGAAGTTTTCTTCAGAATTCTACAAACAAAATTCAAAATGAATATGACCCCTACTCAAAAACCAAATTACTCCTGTCTTATACCACACAAACACTGAGCAAAATGGAATGGTCATTTTAACCTTTAAGTGACTTCTGTTTACACCTGAGAACACCCCTAGAAATTCATTTTAGATGTTTAAGTAACAAGGAAATTTATTGCAGTTTAAAGACATTCTGCATAATCTGTTTTATTTTCCACAAAATGCTGTTTATTTCATAATTTTATCTTCTGCTGCTCAAATAATACAAATTTCATAAACTGTGTGCTAAAATTTAAATACCAAGCTGGTCATTTAAAGGTTAAAATAGGTTTACCAATGTCAGTATAACCCAATTCAAATTATATGGGCCAAAATGAAAGGAGATGCCACTCAAATCAACAACAATTTTAGATTGTCGAATGTTGACAGACTCACAAACGAAGCAGTAACTATGGAAACCTGATCAGATGTTGTGAGTTTTAGGTAGAGCTTTATATTTTTGCATTAAACTGTTTCACTAACACAAGTCCTCAAAAACAGTATCCCATATCTGTGTACATGACCATGCAGGATTCCCTTTCCTCTGCTGATGCCCAGCAAGTGTCTGGCAGTACTGCCACTTACCATCATAGGCTTATCTCCCAACACCCTCAAATTATGTGTCTCATGATGCAGGTAAATGGTGATAAATGTCATACAAACATATCCAATGCAACCGAAAGAAATCACAAGCTCTAAATGGATGAGGTGAAAGTGATAAAGTCTCACCTTTAGTTGGTTAAACTTCAAAAGGTCACTATCAGTGTCAATTCCAAATGCTGTAAGGAGGCGCCGCTGATTACTGCGTGCTTCACGAGACAAGGCCTGCATCTTGCCTGATATAGACTTTGGTATGTCAGCCATTCCTCCAACGCCAACTTCGACATTCCCACCTGCCTGCTGAATTGTTTGTCCGTAATGGTGCTGTAAATGAGGACAAACTCTCATTATAATTAACTGTAGTTTCACCTTTGTACTTTTTAGTACGCCCATTACAGTGCTACAGACTTACTGTAACACACATAAATTAAACTGACACATAGCAACAGACTGCAGAAATGAGACTAAAAAACAAAATCGTAAAAAACAACAAGCAACTTATACCTAAAAATCTATGGTGTGTTCATCTCAGTTTCAGAGAGCATGCGTAATAGAAGTACAAACCTTATGCTTTGCCTTTTCCCTAACATCGATTTTATAAAACCCTTCTGTGCGGGCACATCCTGTTGTATGAACTCTGCTATCATCACGTTTCCGTTTCTTGGCCGGTGAAGAAAGGTCAGTCAGTGGGTTGGAGTTAAGGTAAATATGACGGCAGTAGGAAATATAATCACCAATAATAACTTTACACAAGACACTTATAGAAAGTAGTGCATACAAGTGAAATAAATGGAAGTTTGCATGTTATGCATCCAGTACAGTTGGAAATACTGTATACCAACACTTCGACTTGCATTTAAAATTCTACACGAGTTCTAGAAATGGCATAAAAATGCCTGTTTCTTAAAATGTTTCCCTCGACCCAACAGGTATTATATAGGGAATAAAATATTGACCACGATACATACTTTACAACTAAGATACTTTTATGCAGAATTTCTACTAGCACTCATCTAAAAATATGCAAAACTAGGGAAGGGACACACTTAGCAGTCTCTTCTATCCCCCCAGTAAGGTCTCTTTTAATTCGGCCAGCTCTTACCACCATTCCAACCACCCTCCCTCTTAAAAACCTTCGACATGACTTTTTTTTCATCCTTTCAACATGTTCTTATCCTTTATTTCTGTAGCCTGTCTGCAGTACTTCCCTGTTTATATTCACATGCCTTTTCATTTGATCTCAGAGTGTAACTCCTTCTAATATTACAGAAACCACATTTCAGCAGTTTCAGTCTACTTTAGTCACGTTGTTACATTCACACACACACTGAACTGTAACACTGGTACGCAGGAACCTTTGTCTGTTATTGAGAATATGAGACTTCAAAAAGTTTGCATGTTCTCTCAAAACCACGGGTGATTCCTAGGTAATCTTTGCCATGTGTTTGGAATACCACCACTGATGGCTGAAAGTTGTTAGGAAATGTCCACAAAAATATTTATTTAATTACCTCAAAAGCCCTAAAACTTACAGATGAAGGGTACTGGACACAGAATATGTGTTTCATTTTTCCCCACATCTCTTTTGCAAAATTTTTTGTTTTGACAAATATTTAAGGACTTATGCTTCAGAAGTGTGCAGAAATGCATATTATGCCAGCCATAAAATGTCTGTTATTCTGATTTTAACAACTGGAATGTGTAATCAAATTTTAGTAAAGTCCACATCACTAAATTTCATCAGAATTCATTCACAAGTTCTCAAGTTGTCTCATTACAGACAGGTGGATGGGGCAATTGTAATTTGTTCAGTGGCGCTGCAAACTTGCCCCAGAAGTGGTCATTCAGTCATTAGCATAAGAAATGCAACTCAAAACAACATTGTTCCAAACAATATAGTGCACTTTGCTGGGCTCAGTGTTGAGTTGATTATCAATAATGCACGGAATGAACAATATAAAATGAAGGAAACAACAACAACAACAACATGATGCAACAAAAATATTGCAAACAGAAACATAGCAAATGCAGATTATGTCACCAATTTGAGGAGACAGTAGACCACATTATGTCAGGGTGCCCAATATTAGCAAAAGAACAATACATCAAGCGACATGATAGAGTGTGTGCTTAATTAC
This sequence comes from Coptotermes formosanus, assembly GCA_013340265.1. Classification (NCBI taxonomy): domain Eukaryota; kingdom Metazoa; phylum Arthropoda; class Insecta; order Blattodea; family Rhinotermitidae; genus Coptotermes; species Coptotermes formosanus. The sequence continues at coordinate 866,755 of BLKM01000099.1, forward strand.
ACTTCAACATATGTAAGGAACTAGGGGTAAAATTAGACAGTGAACTCTGGTACGAACATGTACCGAAATCAGTAGAAACAAGTCAAATGGGCAAGGTAACCATATTATGGAATCAACAAGTGCAAACCAACAGAACCATCCCCAACAATATACCGGACATCATAATCCAGGATAATGAAACAGGACCATGTATGCTAATTGATGTACCAATCCCAGGAGACAGAAATGTGATAAAAGAAAGAAGCCGAGACGATTCTAAACTATAAAGACCTCATAATAGAAATCCAGGGCATGTGGAATGTAAAAACACAGGTGATGCCGGTAATAATAGGAGCAACTGGAACCATTTCAGAATCCTGCAGAAAATACTTGAGCAGTGTACCAGGAAACACGATATCAAGGAACTACAGAAAACAGCTATATTTGGCACAGCACACATACTGTGGGAAGTGCTAATGTAGAAGCACAAAAGAGTTTAATATTGAAGACAGCGCTATATGCACCATTAACAGTACGTGCAGAAGAGCTGCGACAATGTATACCCTAGAAACATGGTCTGTTTCAGGTATACGAGTGCAAATAACCTGCATAAAGGAGACGAAGATGATGAGGATGATAATAATAACATACATATAATGTGACAGTACAACCACCAGGAAAATTGGTGCTGTTACAAGCAGAAGTAAACAGTCCATGAAAATATGTGCCAATTACAAACTACTTCTGAAAATATATGTCAACTATGTAACAATGTACAAAGTTTTGTAAATGCACCTAACAAAATGTGGTGTATTATCTGTATATATTATCTGTGCATCCCTTCACCCTCATTAGCCTGGATAATTGGTATCTTACTGTACCACTAAAATTACACGTGCCTTCAAATGTACACTGGTGCCAGGGGAAAGAGATAACTTATGTCTCACAAAAAAAAACACCATACTTAGTAAGAGATTTTTCTCATCTCCAAAATGTCTAAGACAGGCTCTGGAATCCACCCAGCCCTCTATTCCATGCGTATTGGAGTTCTTTCCCAGGGACAAAGTGGCCAGAGTGTAAAGTTGACAGCTCACCTCCACGTACTGCAGAGGTTAAGAAAGATTGGAGCTATACCTCTTCTCTCCCTGTATACCTTCCTTCATGCTGTGAACAGGTACGACTTTACCCTCTTTACCCCTTCTCAAAGATTCGTATGACGGAATGGAAATCAAAAATAAATAATACATGCAACTCATCATATTAACACATGAAAGGATATCTGGATGATCAACCCAATGGGTATCGTTGAGCCAGTAGCCTTGTGTGTCATCTGCCAACAATGCCTCGTAACTCTTCTTCAAGTAACTTATGTCTTCTGCATCAATACCACGGGTTAAGAACTCATACAACACTGTCATCTCAGCCATAATATCTCTTTTATTAAAAACAACAGGTTGTGATGGTTGAGAAATTTTAGAAACAGATTTCTTCGGTGTTAAAGCATCTTCAAACTTCAGCGATTTCCTAGGTTTCTTTAACTTTGGTGTTATGACAGTTTCATTGTCCTCTATGATTGTTGCTAGAGGTTTTGGTGGTGTCTTAGGTTGTTGCATCATGTACCCATGATCATGATTAAATGCAGCTTCTTCAGGTGATTGCTGAGATTTCTGATAATGGGATAACTTTCTCTTGGTAGAACCATCACTTCCAGCTATACTTGCTGGCGACGATGATGGATCCTTTTGGGGAGGTAGGCTATAAGAATGCTCCATGGCAATTTGTGGGGCAGGGGACCCCTCCTCTTCTTCCATTTCATTCTCCATTGACGTATCCATCCGATCTAGGACACTCTGCTTTCCAGTCATTTCACCGTTAATGACTGATACATGTGTTTTATTAGGAACTTTATGTAACCTTGTCCATTCATCAATTTCCATTCTGTCCTCTAGCACATTAGAAGATTCATGTTGTTTCTTGAGTCTTCTTACTGCTAGTGCTTCATCATCTGAACTTGGAGGAGACTGTTGTGATGACTCTGTTGTATTGTCTGTCTTTAATTTCATTTTTCCCTGAACCATGGTTTTGTGGCTCAGAGATTCACCTGCAAGAGTCATCAATGCCTCAATTGCTGAAACCTCTATTCTTGACTCCTCCCTCCTTGCTACATGGTCTGCACTATCCATATTTGCAGCAGAGGAAGCAGATGGAAACAGTTCACTGGATTGAGCTGTAGTTTTAACGGTTTCACTGGCACACTCATTGTCCTCAAAGTCACTGAAAGTGTCGCCTGCTGGGATTGGAGTCACACTGCCCTCTGGTGTCTGCTCCCTACAGAATACAAAACATGCTGTAACTCTATTTTTGTGGACATTCATACATACATACATACACACACTAAATGCTATCAAAATGCTGACACTTCATAAGACAGTAAAAGCTGCAATATCTGGAACTGGATGATCCAGAAACCCATACTAACTGGAAACTAACAGGTACACGTAAAGCAATCCCATTACAGGCCTGGACAGGCCCTTAGGTTTCCAGAAGGCTGAGGCTCCCAGATTTGTAGACAGTTGGCACATGAACGTGGTAAGATTGTCAACCTGATGCACCGGCCACCTTTACCTCCCCAGGAAATATTCCTGGTACTTATTTCTGTTGGAAACTAACAGGTCCAATATACTCCACTATTCCATCAACTGGTAGCACCCAGCACCAATTATTGGTGTCTTGTTGGTCTGTTTTTTAAATTACATATACATCACGTTACAAAAGTATTGATGAAAATGGAACAGAAAATATGGCAGGGAAAATAGAACATGATATCAAGTGACAAATTAAACGGTTAGGTCTGTCCATAAAGTTGCAGGGTACATAAAGATACACATTCGGTATAATATTCTAATATCTGGAAGATTAAGTTATCTGGCAAACCCCTGGTCCTGGATATTGCAACTTTGCCTGTATTATGCTCATGGAGAATGTGGCTGTTGTATGGTATGAAACTGTACACATAATCAGCCCTTATGTAAGCTGGAGAGTATCTGTACTGGGAGATTTAAAATCTCCCATTCCTGGATGAGAAGGGATAACAGAGGGCTATACACAGGTAGATTTAAAAGTTGTCATTAGTAGCATATCACAGGGTACACCTTAACTAACATTCTAGCCTAATTACGCTGCGTACGTTAACTGTGCATTTCAAGGGTACAAACATTACTTGTACCTGAGTCTGTGTAATGCTTCCAGATCTTCCACATCAACAAGGTCCAACAGCCTATTTTTCCTTCTGTCTTCATCCCCCATTTGGTCTTCTCCTTCATCTTCTGAATCGCTGTCTGAGCTGCTGTCACTTTCTGAGCTTGCTGATTCAGATGAAGATGAAGATGATGATTCTGACGAACTTGAATCTGAAGATTTGCTGCTCTCTGTCCTTGATGAAATGGGAGAAAGCTTGGATGACTCATCGTCAGAGTCACCATGCCGCTGGAAATGCGACCGTGAAACTTGACTCTACAAACACATAAGTTCTTGCATATAGTAAAATATTTTAACATATTAAATGCTGATTCATTATTACACTTTGATGGAGTTTACAGAACGGATTCTTGATTACATTTTTCTCAATTTCTGAAATACAAATTAACTGCTGATATCACATTTGTGTTAAGTGTGTCATTTAATAACAGTCTCAACTGCTAAGATTATATGGTGTCTGAGATTGATGAATAAATGTGTATGTAGTGCTGGTGGAATAACACAGACAGTGGAAAACCGAAATACTGACCCGATGTCACTTCATCCATCAAAAAGCCCAAATGGATACAGGTGGGATCAAACACAGACATTCATTGTGACACACCAGACTGCCTCAGCCATGGCACAGCCATCACTACAGTTATTTTAGATGAAAATAATCAGAGATATGGCAAACAGGCATCCTCCTTCATAAAAGTAATACACTCCTATATCAGTCATGCTTTGTTCCAGATTATTTGAAGAAACACAAAAATGGTATAAATTACACCACAACGTTCCTACAGTCCGGATTTGAACCATGTATCCTGACTTTCCAGAAATAAGGAAAGGTCTCTGGGGTGGATAATTTCAGTTACCTGAGATATGCAGTAAGGCCATGAAGATGAAATTAAAGGTGATAACAAAAAATGATATGGACCACATATACCAGTCATGGGTGAAATAAGTGGATATGTGAACTGCATGCAAAGGTGAATATTCTAAAAGGAAACATTTTGATTTGAACAATCAGACACTTACTGTTACCATCTGAACTGGCATCACGCTTAAAAACGTTGTGTTATGTTTTATGATGTACGTACTGTGAAACTTTAATGCATCATTTCTGAAGGAACCACAAAAAGTAAATGACAAATGCAGGAAAACAACAGGGGTGAGCAAAGGAATAAATGTGTCACGAACACAAGAAAACAAAAAATAAAAATGTTACATTTTCACTCACGCCTAAAAAATAACAGACAAAAGAGTTATGTTAATATGCGTGTGCAAATACCTTGTTTCCAAAGAAATCTGTAAACTAGCAACTGTTCAGTTTGAAACCTTATGTTTCAGATTGAACAGTGCCAATAGCAAGTTCCAGATATTCTGTTCATCATGCCTGCCAATGCTCTGTGTGTGTAACAGAATGATATAACAGTTTTGTATGCAGCAAAGGCTTCAGAAAAACTTGTCACCGGTCTAAGGTCATGTTTGTCACTCTTTTCCCCAGTGCTCATTTTTTATAGATGGGTAAAACTGAGCTTGACATCTTTCTCAGCATCTAGCTATACTAAGTCCTTCTGAATAGCATAATGCTTGTAAAGTTTGGTAGATTAATACACAAATTACATTCTCCATAGAAATTATGTATCTTGCTGATGCATGACGCAGCTGTCCACAAACAAAACACTTCTACCTTGCGCACCAATATGGGCATCCAGTACTCTTCAAATTCCTGTGAAAATGTTTGTGGTCATCCACACCTTCTTACTTGTGTACTATTTCATATTTTTAAAATGTATTTTCAACAATTTTCCAGCCATGCTTGGTACAAATAAAAAGCAACTAGGAATAGTAATGCTAAATCGCACAACTTCTGTCAACCTAAAGGGGACACAGACAGAATGGTGCAGAACAGTACTATACTAACAACAGTAGAACATGATTCAAAGGTTTGTCAACTTACAACTACTCCTCCCCATCGCCCCCACTCAACCATCATTCACACTTGGCAGATGCACAACAACATTTTGAAAGTTAATACTAATTACCAGTATAGGTAAGTTACCACTTCCATGCATTCCAAAAACATCACATTATTTTCACATTTTTTACCACAGACACATTCCAGGAATACTGTGGGCCAGAAGCAAAGATTCGGAACAAATGAAGGCACACTCTGAGGAATGACACATCTGATACAATTACACATTGTTTATACGGGCAATTTTTTGGGACCAGAATAAATGAATGATATTTATGGGAAAACAATGCATGCAGGAATGATGGATAGAGGTTTCACTGCATAGTGAAACCACTGTACAGTGAAATGTCTATCCATGTTCCCGTATGCATCATTTTCCCACAGGTGGCATGGAGTTGGAACTATTTTGTCTCAGACACAAGGCTTCAACTAAACAGTTGTCAATTATATATTTCTTTGAAAAAAAGTGCTTTGCATACATGTGTTAACCTAACTTGTTACCTATTATTTTTGCACGCATAAGTGTGAAACTTATAATTTTCATTTTTTTTTCATATGTTTCTCACACATTCTAATGTTTTCCTGTGACCATTATTTTCTTGCATTTCTTTCCATGGTCCCTTGAGAAATGATGGATAGAGGTTTTAGTATATTTGGCTGGACAAGTAAAAAATTTTGTTGAAGGCAGAGATGATGAATCATGTAATTTTACCTGCATTTCTGAATCTGATGCCTGCACCATTTCTTCCTGGTCACTTTCAACCAATCCACGTCGAGAGTCATCTTCATCCAATGGAGGCGGTGATGGTGCCTTCATCTTTCTCTGAAAAGTAAAGCAATTAACAAAGGAGCATAAATAAAGCAACACAGTAATTCTTAAGTGTCTCTCCCTGTGCACAGAGGCTTTAAGAAACAAATTATACAGCTTAGAGAAATATGTACCCACCTTCTACTACTGTGTCTTCACTAATTTAAAAGTTTCACACTGTTACCAGGACAGCAATAAAAAATGTTTAATATTAAGGTTGTATACATATTCAGCAGCATAAAAAAATACCACATGCTAAACTTAACAGTTCATACTATGAAACAGCCGTACATACAGGTCTGACATGGGAAATGTTACTATTTCAAATACAGTGATATCATTAACAGGGTTTGGAATATCTACTACCATACAAAATTTTGCATCCCAGCACCCAATTAAACTCATGGTACCATCACATATCTGTATGGCTGCTACACTAGTGGTATGGATGGTAGGCAATTAAAAGTGTGTGTGTAGGTGGCTCGATGTTCACATGAGATCTTACAAAATTCAGTCACCTTCACACTGTTGCCATGTTCATATTTGTTGACTTCCACATTTCATACAAAATATATAGGTTATGTTAATAATCCATTTTCTTGTCAAATCAATAAATGATCAGTTAAATCACCATCTAACATGACTATATATTTGTGTAGTACAAGCAAGCTAGAGGTTTCAGTCTTTCCAGACTATCATCAGGCTTGTATATAAAAACTTCTACTGTTCCTTTTAAGTTTTTATAAACAAGTCTAATGATGGTATGAGAGGAGTGAAAAGTGTGTCTTGCTTGTAATACACTGTTTTACTTATGTTTCTTATCACCGTTTCACTTTGTATTAGATATCGACAAGCACATCCTTACTGTGCTCTTATACACATTTGTGAATTGACTCTATAGCCGGTGGTTAACATGAACCATAAATGGATTGACAGAATGTAAAGGATGAATAAATGAATAAATATATAGTTGTCTGAGATGGTGATTTAACTGATTATTTATTGATTAATAAACTGTGGACCCATACATCTAGTCCCCCATATGCCTTAATGGCAAACTCAGAGACAACTTTACTTTAATTCGGCAGAACTGGAGAGTGACATGTCCATATGTACTACAACATACTCACCCTGAATGAGGGCAACTTTGGTAAAGCTGCTCTGAAACCAAGTCCGAATCCTCCAAGACCAACAGAATCCAGACTGAAACTCTCTCTACCTGTATCTAAAATTGAGTTTAACAGGTTGTCCTGCTTGCTGCCAGGTGGAACAGTTGATAGTTTCTCAAGTGGCACAGATTCTGTGTCGAGTGAACTATTCTGCAACTGTTCAGAGCAAAAATTTGTTACGGCTACTAAAACATAACATCTACGTTTAATTTCAGGCTTCTGTTGTGATGTAGATGAGATTCGAGCTCTTCTAGGATATTACACCATGCTGAGTGGTTCATTTCGTATGGGCATTTCGGGACAACAAGGGTCAAGAACGTCTTCCTGACCCTTGAAGATGGGACTGATAGGTTGTCCTGCACTGTTGGTACAGAATTACCGTTCAGTGCTGTGTAATATCCCAAAGGAGGACAGATCTCATCACAACATCTAACTCAGTCTATCACAAACATCTGAAAATGTTATTTCACTTCAACTGTCATCATTAACAGTGTTACTGCCATCATCATAACCTTAGCAATGTTACACCACCTTGGGTGGTACAAGATGATTGTTACACAATTTCACCACTTTCTTAGCACATTTTTCCCCTAGCAGGACATTTTACAGTTTTCTGGGAATCCTATCACAGCCGTTTAATAAATACTTTTCATTCACATATCTTTTACACTGCTACACGAACTGTGTCAATGATGAAATATGTGACTTTATTTGACATGCAACAGAGCACAGAACACAGATGTCCCATCAGCATACAATTTCTCTTCGAACTTCTTCAATATGTTCTTATGTAAGTTTATGCAGGAAACTCTATTCAAACAGAAACCTAATAATGTATTTTATTTTGGACTGTTTTGGTCAGGGCTATCACTTTTCTCAGAGACCAAGCAAATGTTTACGTTGTTTCAATGCATCACCATCCATTCATCACCTCCCCAGTCAGATGTTCCTCCCACCAAGTGTCTGCGAGACCAATATATAATGCATAAGTTTGGTTCACACCACGCGTCTTGAGAACTCACTGAATTTCGTGTTATATTGGGTCTGGGTATAATGATCTGTTTGCAGGAAATTAATTTTGCGAAGAGTACCTTACATATCCACACCTCCACACCATTCACTATAAAAACTTGCACAAAACTGACAGGTTTATATGACGAAGAAAGTGGTGGAATGATACACATTGCTAGGAGATACTGCTGGCGGCTTACTTGTCTTGACCAAGCAGTCTGTCAACCCCTGACATGTCAACAACCGAAATGAACTAACACGGCCTGCCAATATCTTTGATAATCCTCACAGACGTAAGTTTTTGTTGCATGTATCCCAAGAGACAGCACAACCATGCAAAATACTAGACTTTCAAAAAAGGTCCCTAAGAATTATGGTTTTGTGAAAGATTCTACAAATTCTTCCACAGCTTTATCACTTACGCTGGCAATATAAACAGGTTAAAGTTCAATTACCAAACTTGAAAGTCACTGCATACAGTCCACTACTGCAAACTGGTACCATACTTTGCCCTTACCTTAGATTTCCTCTCTTGTTCATCCCACCAGTTTTCAAATGACTTAAATGCAGTATTCTCTATCATCTTTTTGTTGAAATCCCGTTTTAATATTTGCTTCAGTTCAGAGATTACCCTGTCAATCACACCACTGCAAAAAACATTACATTGTTGTAAATGTAAGTCGGTTATTAAGTTCATTGTTTTCATCATTAAATATTACACCGCTGAAATGATCAAGCACGAATGAAAAACTCTGCATGTTTTGGAAACATTTTTCAAATCTAGAAACCAGCAAATTTATAAGATGGGAAGTAATGGAAAATTAATTTTTTTATGGATTTTCACCTCACGGGTGGCTTTTGAGAAACTAATTAAGCCTGTAAACTGAGGTAATACTGTAATATTTTGATATAATACAACTACCAAGCATATAATATATATATAAGTATTGGTTACGAGTACTTACTTAATAGTTGGTGCTTGTGGATCAGTACTCTCATATGGAATTTGTCCTTGTGTCTGTGGAAACCTGGGGTGGAAGCTTGGATATCCATAGTGCACAGTCGTCACCAACGGCGCTATACCTGGCGGGTACTGAGTATTTGGTAGGTACCCTGGTGGCGGTGGAAGATGATACAGTGTTGGTGGATAAGGGTAGTTACTTCCGGGAGGAGGTCGGGTCCATGCATACATCTCAGATGCACCAGCATACAATGGTGGTGGTGGGTGGTAGTATGGGGGAGGAGGGTATGGATGCGGTGGATATGCCGCGTAGGGTGGAGGGGCAGGATACATGGTGACCGGTGGCTGCGAAGCTACCTCTATCTTCTCATCTCCAGAGCTCAGACTCGAAAGTGACATGCGATCATCGTCTCTATGTTCATCCTGCAACGGAGTTGATTTTCGGCTGCTATCGCCTTCAGGATCCACCCCTGGTGGCAAATCCAGTGATGCTGGTGGGTGTGCTGCTTGATCTGAATCCTCATCACTGCTTTCTAATTGCCTTTGTTGATGTTGTGGACTGAAATATTCGGACTGAGTCATCCCACTTTTATCGATGTGTGTGGCTGTCAAAGTCTCGTCCTCACTACTGCTAATAATGCTGCCGAGGTCATCGTTGTCAATGACAGGTTTACTTAGATTCACACTCTCCAACAGACCTGTGGTCTCTTCTTGTTCTTTCTCCCGAGCTTTTCGAGCTTGTTCGATCCCTATCTCATGCCACTTCAAATAAATTTCAGCTGACAGGAATGGTGAAGGAGGTGTAGATAAGGGTTCATCCTGGTCACCTCCCTCAGATGGGGGAAGTGGGGGCAATGGGTCATCCACACCAGGTGGGGGAGGGAGAGCCAGAGGAAGAGGAGGTATTGCTGTTCCATCTGTATCAGAACTACTAGAAGATCGAGACGGCTGCTGAGATCTGTCCGAGTGACGACATGACGACGAATGATGATGTCTTGTAGACCCACGTTTTGACGAACTTCCTGATGAACGCCTCGAAGATATTTTACCGATAGCCTTTACTGGCGTATCATCCTCAGAATCACTACTGATTCCTAGCTGGAGAAATGGCGGAGCCATACCACCAGCTCCCTTACCTTTGAGTAGCATTTCAATTCTTGTATCCAAATCTAAAACTTTTGGTGGCTCTGGACTTAAACTTTCACTAGATTTTTGGGAAGCACTCGCTTTTCCACTTGGTTTCACATCCTTCTTTCCACTACCTCTTTCTGGTGAAAAAACGATATTACGTCCATCACCAGAGACAGGTGTCCATGTTGGTGTGGCATTAGCTGGAGGCAGTGTGGTTACTGTACCAGTATGCAATGGGATATGACGCAACGCTGACTGCTGAATGGGACGTGCTGACTGTTCCCAGACAGACAGCATCTGCTGTGAGTCACTCCACGGCGGTTGCCATTGCTGCGAACCTGAGTGTATCGGTGGAGCTAAGGGATGAGTGTGGTGGATTGGTGGAGGTGGCATGTGAGTCTGTATTGTATGGGGTGGAGGGTGTATCTGATGACCATAGGGTGGTGGTGCAATAGGAGGTCGGGGATGATGTTGGCTAGTTTGTGGGTGATATGGTGGATAGTGAGTAGAATGGGGAGGCGGCGGAGGAGGAGGAGGAGGAGGAGCAGAAGGGTAGTGATTGTGGTAATCATAGCTGACAGGAGTGCTGCGGGATGAATGATTAGATGGTGTTGAACCATGGTAGCTATAGTCTTTACTACTAGTATAGCTCCTTTCAGAGTAGCTTCCTGCTTCACTTGGGGCTGTGCCATAGTCACTTGTACTGGAACCCGGGGTAGGATAATCACGATGTCTCGATACAGCAAATGTTCGATGGTCTGTTGGCGTACCATAGTCTCTATTATCGTGATGAGCAAACGACACATGCTCTTTCTTTTGATTAACACCACCACGAGACAACTCCTCTTTATCTGGCCATGAATGATCCAAATCATCTGAAATCTGATCTGGAGGAGCTATTCCAACTTTCTTTGGCAACTGTTTTTTCACAAGTACATCTTCCTTGTCTGTAGCACCTGAAGATGTCTCATCCAGCACCGCATCAGGTGCAGCTTCCTTCTCCAACTTCTTGTCTTGAGTCTTCTCTTCGAAAATCTTCCGACACTCCTCACCTTGGAAAGTGAAGACAAAGTAACAGGTACAGTAAGTCAATAACAGTATGATTAAAAAACAAGACTTCCAGAAACAATAACAAGACATTACCAAATGCATCAAGGAAGACATGAACGACTTTCCCCATAACAGACATGTTGTTGAGTTTTTCAACACAAGCTGCGGCTGATTTTATTGCCTCAAAAACCACTCTGGCTAAGCCCAAGTGCTTATTAGAAATAGGATGGTAGTAGATAAATAATTCTTCTACAGGGCCAAATTTCTGAACCTGGAAAGAAAGCATTCTTTAAGAGATACAAAACACACACAGAATATAAAAAATTGCAAGAATCAGTCAGAGCTGATCTGTTATATACAATATATCCTTACCATGTCTGAGAGAAAAGCTTTGTCAATATTGTCATTCAAGTTACAAATTGTTACTTCTAGTGGTGGTGGAATCCCTACATAATTTCCATCAATCTGTAACAGAATGGTGTACAAATGAATGAAATGCTAAGTGAAATGAAGTAACACGTAACAACATACCTTTGTTTCACATTATGAACAACTCAAATGGTTTGAACCTAACCTTAAATCTTGGTAAAGGAATATCAAGTGGGTCAGGTCTTCCCCATATTTTTGGAGGCGGTTTTCGTGGATCCCGAAGTTGAACTGGAGGGTATGTCGGGTCATTTGGTACATTTCCGTCATATCTATACAACTTTGATGCACCTTTAACCAGAAAAGGGTCAACTACAAGCTTGTAATTTCTAGGCTTATGATGGTGGTGATGATGTGATCCAGAGCGGCTGCCAGAATGAGAGGACTCCATCATACCATTCATAGCTGAAATGAAACAAAAAAGACTGAAAACATTATCGGTGTAAGACACGAACAAAATATTATGAAGAAAAGTACTTAATGGGCATTCAAGTTGTGAACGCAAGAATCAATGGCTTTTCACGAAATCAAAATCAATAAAATACAAACATGTGATAACTATATGACATATTAATGTTATATTTGTTTAACAGTTGAAAGTTTATAACGATATCAGCTCTGTCACATTGTAAAATTATTAGTAAACAACAGTCTTATACCCGCGATGCTCACTTTTTTTGAACACGGCAAGCGGTGAGTAGACTATCGAAAAGGTTTTAGAAACAAATACACTAACCCTTTACTCAAATACATGTCACCAGGACAGCGACTGTTAAGTCTGTTTTCGTCTATATCAAAATGCAATATTCACACATATCTTAGGTAAATTCATTCAACACAGTTCCGAAGAGCAAGATACCCCCTTCTCCATCGTCGTTTCGCAGTCCTAACCTCTGTCAACTTCACACCCAATTTCAGTGTTCAGCCATACTTGTATAACTTTAATATGGAAAAGAAAAGTAAATTATTCCTTCAACAGAATTTTTCCGTAACTCATTATAGAATATCTACACAGTATGTGGTTGAAGTAAGTAATTGAAGCATGTTTAGAGGTATTTGAGGTGACTCCTATTGTAGTTGATATAAAACCTACCCATTCATTGGTTAAAATATTGCAGGGGATAAGCGCTTGGCCAATTATAATGCGGAACACATTGCCTTCTAGGCCCATGAGAATCTTTGGAAGCGAGGAGGAAGGTTGACGATATTATTCCGAATGGTATATTTATCAACTTTCTTCTTTATAGGCAGCTTTTCATTGGCAGTATCTGTTGTCTAATGAATCTCTGGTGAACCCCATTAAATGGCTTTTATTTTAATTTTTAGGGGAACAAGGTATCGTTGAAGCCAGGCATCCCTAGCGTAAAAGCACAGGACGAGGATTTGGTGGACCCTCAACAAACTTTGAGGGTACTATAGAATATTTTGTATAATCGTTCGTTTGGTAGCGTATACAAACGGATTGATAACTGTATATGATTATTAAATTTCTCTGCTAGTATTTTTTAAGAAAGTCACCAAATACTCTTTTATGACTATAAAACCGGCAGAAGTGGTGGATTGCATGCACTTCATGAGCGTAAAATTACTGTGCGTAAGCTGTATTTTATTACCCCATTAAGTGAGAATTAATACAGTGATATAAGTAAAGGAGCTTGAAATTCTTTTCTCTTTCTTTAGGAAGTATGTCACGAGTTGCCAAAATGCACGGCACTTCATGAAAAGTACACTGCATGCAATGACAGAGTTAACTCAAGAAAGAAGACTGCAGAAATCTGCAGTGAAGAACTTTTCGACTACCTGCATTGTGTGGATGCCTGTGTTAGTAAAACTTTGTTCTCTCATCTTAAATAGAATTGGTGAATGTACTTAATAGTACTATACAGTGTTAAAGTTTGTATATTGTAGAAAAATGGTTTATGCAGAGTGTGTATGTTATTTTCACTTGTATTAAATAAAACCAAAAACTGAAAGTGAGAAGTTCTTGGAGGGAGGTTGTTAAGGTCATGTGAAAATAATGGTTTTTAGAATACTGAGGTATGCCCAGATATTTGTGTGTGACAGTTGGGCATGTGCCTTGTATTGGCGTGTGCAATTTGTTTATTGGATAGTGTGAATTTTGCAGATGATTTGGACTGAGGGGGAGGGGCCATCATCTAGTGCAGAGGTTAAAAGAGTGGAGGTAATTCCTTTATTCACAACCCTTTTCTTAATAACCTTGTCTGCAGAACTGAAAATGGAGATTAAAATTTTTAAAGTGCCTGTGTCATTATGAGCTTATTTTATTCCAGATTCTCTATAATTGTTTGTTACGTGGCATGTTATTCCTGTTATGTGCCTGCAAGCCAGATTTATGATGCCTGAAGTGAGGACTCCACCTTGATGGTACTTCCCCCTTACTGAAAGCATATTTTTTCCATGTGAGAGGTCTTAGTGTGCATTGTTGAACTCAAAAGGCCCTAACAGCATCAGCCTAGCTGCTGGCACGGCCAGTGCCAGACATGTTTTGCGTGAGTTGTTAGATGGAGAAGTACTCCAGTTTTCTAAGTGGGGGGTTGGGGCATGAGGCTGACAATTCTGTACCAATAAAAGAACTAACACTGAGAATCCTGACACAAAGCCAGATGCAGGCAACTTACATGGCCTATGAAAGACAAGGATGTGAAGACAAGAGCACTAGAAAAGCGTAGTTGAGGTAGTCAAGGCCTGGATCAGGCTGTATTACTAGAGAAGAAGAAAGTGAGGACTTTGCCTGCATTCCTAACATTGCATGTCTCTTCATTTATTACAGTGGTATTATTTGTGTTACACCACACTGTACTATTAAATTATTTATACATGTTGTGATCTGAAATGCTGACTTTTGTTTCATGGTTTGTTTAATTACATTCATTGATAGCAAAGGCATTAGTTTGGATTTGCTGAGGAAAACTGTGAAGGAATCTTGTGAGGATTCAAAGTGAATATAAAGCAGTACACCAGAGTATTCACCTGAGGCTTTCAAGGAGCTGTATCCTACTTTTCCCTCAAATTTTCAATGCATTTCATGTTTCTTCCATGATATACATCTATTCCATCTCTCCTTAACCTAACCTGTAGTGTATGGCCTTTCAAATGCTGGGTTTCTGCTACAGCCAGAGCACTATTCAATTTAAATGCTCCCTGCAGGACAGTGTTTTTCCTTATGGAAAGGATGAACATTTAATGGGACAGCACCCATTTGTTAAAGGTTAAATAATACATCTCCTTGTGTTCTGTAAATTATGAAATCTTTTTTACAGAACTCCATGTATCAGAGTCCTCCTTGAGAAACTAACAGCCTGTCCGTAAATTCCGTCCTTTAAGGAATCCAAAGATTCAGTGTTCACAAGAGCCCACCATTTGCCCCTGTCCTGAGCCAGTTGAACCCAGTCAGTGCTCACTCACTCTTATTTCTTTTCCATTTCAATTCACCCTTCCAGCTATACCTAGTCCTTCCTAGTTATGTTAATGTGTTCCTTTCTGCACTTACTTTTGTCTGTCTTGGATAAAAAGATTAGAAAATAAAATATTTTATGTTCTTGAATCTCAAACAATCAAGAACATACGAATATGGGACATTTACACATCTTGACATATCCATTATGGTAAGTGATGAAGGTATTGAAATACATTGGTTGCCTAAATACTCTAGTCTGTGTCCTAAAAATGGGGGGGGGGGCCCCCCCCATATTCTTGTTCTTTTCGTTTAGATGTCTGTCCCTTGTAAGACTTCTCTTGCGAACAGGTGCCTCTATCAAAGCATGTTCCCAAAACTCCTCCTCCTCCTCAGTTTCTTCTCACATTCTTTCTTTTGTCAAAACCTCACCTGACCCTTTTGTTCCCACCTTGATTTTGGTTTTCCACGTCTGACCCCACATTCACGCTGTAGGACAGGGCCAACATAAAAGTTCGGGAACACCTGTACGGGTGAAGTCCGGCATTTGAGGTAACTGACGTCTGACAAGAACCCTGAAAATGAACAGCTAACAGGGCTGTAGTGAAGGTACGACCAGTGTAACAAATGGCTAGCTCATTTGGAAACTTCTTTCCAGAAACATTCTAACCTTCAAACACCTCTATAACATATCATTACACTTCCACTGTTGAATACCTATAAACTGTATCAGGGAAGCAAACAAATAAAAATGCTATTATTTTGTAAACAGCTGATTGTATTACAAAGAGATTCATAGTACATAAAAGTTAAACATGTGTTTATGGACCAATTATCATATAGATCCAATATTTCAACATAATTTGGTCCCTAACATGAGGTTTCAACTCGACCTGGCTTGAAAGATATTATTGGGGTTCTTGAAATAGAGGTTATGCCTACTGCCTAATTCCACTAAAATATTATGTGCACAGCATGTTTCCTAAGAATTCATCATATTACCAAATCATGTGCAAAGACATTTTAACAGTAACATTTGTCACACTTAAACAGAATGAAGGGATATTGGAAAAATGATAATTCATATTATGCTTTACATTATCACTAATACAAATTTCATGTCCACAGTATTGAAATAGGAATAATTTAGTTGTGTATAAGAACTGTTAACTTTTTTTAGATCTTGTTTATGTTTCGAGTTTATTAACCTGAAACAAATTTGTTTATACTGGTATGCCTAATATTTATCCTTACCAATGGGAACATATAAAACTTGCGTGCAGTTATTAATTTGATGCTAATATGTACAAACTACTGTTGTAGTTGCAGCATACTTTTAGGAAGATGATTTATGAATGAACACTTTGTTAATTTTCAAGTCACATAATTAATTGCATATATAGCACAAGTAAAATAATACCTTTAACATGAATTAGTATCAGCAATATGTTTTGAATCAATTACACAAAATCAATTATTTATTTGAGAATCATGCTTCCACAGGAGCCAACAGCATAGCTGGTACAGTGATTAGGCTACAGGTTGGATAACCAAGGAGTTAAGGTTTGATTCCTGACAGGATCAAAACATGTCTTTCTTCCCTGAAGCATCCAGACTGGCTCTGGGGACCAGCCAGCTTCCCCTTCAGTGGGTACTAGAGGCTCCTTCCACGGTGGTTTAAGTGGCTGCGGCATGAAGCTGACCACCCACCTCTGTCTAGTGCTGAGGTTAAGAATGAGTAGAGCCACATCCCCACTCTGTCATATGTCTTCATGCTGTGTAGAAGGACAATGTAATAGTTTCCTGAGTAAAGAATGAGTCTTTTCTTGTATAGAATTGTTCAAAGGTCTTTGAAGTCTATCTAAGGCCTGCCTTGAGTGTATCCTACAAATACTATCAAGGTGAGGCTGGAAAAGACTGCAACACAATGTGGTCCATCCTGTGGTGTAACTAGTAACAACAAGACGGTCAGAACAATAAAGAAATGCCCTGAAATGTTAGTCAATCTGGGACATTAACTTATACTGTTACAACTTCAAACACTAGTATAATATAAAATAAGTTAACTTCTAATAGCTGTGATTACATTTGTTACTTTTCTTGCAGTAGTAAATCATTTCATTTTGACAGAAACAGTACACAGTTTATTAATATGATGAATTTTTAGTAACATGTCCTTTTCTGTAACACAAATAATAAAACTAAATCAACATTACCTGCAATTTTATCAGACTACATAGATTTTACTTTCTACCATAATATTCAATATATCAATTAAATTAACATAACAGTTCCAAGAAAAATACATTTTTAATCGATAACAACAACAGCATTAATAATAATAATAATAATAATAATAATAATAATAATAATAATACCCTCCTGAATAACTATTGCCATATGCAGTCACCTTGAAATACAGTATATCAAAGTATTTGAAATATATTTCTGTATGTGTATACAGGTGTAACAAATGTTATCTACCGAGTAATGTTTCTAAAAATGACCCAAAACAAAATGGAACTAACCTGTACAAGTAGGGACATTGACAAAAATAGCATCGTTAAAGACAGAGTGAATAAATTCACAAGTCCAAGGACAATTATCAATTGTTTTTAGGCATAATTAAAATTGTCCTTTTCTCCTCACCGGTTTAGTGACAAAGGTTCTTAAAATTCATATTTCTCCAAAAAGAGACCCACCGTAAATTAATGAGGTATCTGTATATTTAAGTTCAATTTCTATGAGAATAATCTTTTATCATGCTGCAGTCCTTATAAACTTTGATTGCCTTTTTCAGTTGATTACACATAATTTATTTTGGTTCATTACTGACTGTTCACCAGTCAAGTTTTTTAACATTCACTCCAGAGAAGACTGGGCAGGTACGTAATATCATCATGCAATTCAACTTCTGAGACATATATCAGTATAAATATTAGGCACTTCCAACTTGCAAGACATCAAAACAAACATTACACACTCTGACCGGTTTACTTAATCCAAATTTCAGGATTGGAACATCAAGATCTGAACACTTGCTGCATAAAATTCGACCACAATGCCGGCTGCAAAATAAAAGAAAAAAAGACATTTATTAATGTAAAGCAGATATATAACAGTACATCATAATCTTTACTTTTAGTTTCCTAAAACATTACATGTGGACAGTAAACAAAGAGCCACCATGTAATGAGGGTCATATTTCACACACAAACATGGTATTCAAGAAAAACATACACAAAGCTTCTTTCCTATTGCACAGATGTTGAGGTACATATGTCAATTATAATTATTATTATTATTTCACACACACACACACACACACACACACACACACACACACACACATGCACGTGCGCACGCGTACAGTGCATATCAAATTCATAAGCGTAATTTTTTTGTCCTTTTTAGGAAGGAAAGTTGGAGAGCAGTGAAAAAGGAAAATCAATTACACTGGCAATATGGAAAATAAAAACCTACAGAATACTCTATGTAATTAAAGGATGTACCCTTTCACCTTTATCTAACCGAGTTGGTATTTAAATTTAAGCTCATGGTTTATGAAAAACATATTATTTAAAAAAGATAAACTTTTGAAATAAATGGCTTTTTTTGGAAAATAAAACAGAGATTATGCAGCATGTCATAAAAATGCAGTAAATTTCCTTGGTGCCTGAATACATAAAATGAATTTTAGGGGTGGTTTTTACATGTGTTTACATGTGTGAATGCAAATGCAGGTCATTTAAAGGTTAATATTCTGGGTGGGGGGGGGGGGGGCTAGTTAATATGGTTAACAGGAAATGTTATCCCTCTTCTACCGCATTCTGTGTTGGCGGATATTCTTCAAAGACTTTCAGTGTCACTTGTATGTTATAAAAGATCTTACATGCTTCATGAACAAAATATAACTGTACTGAGTAATAAAACTAGGCACACTTGTGGAAGGATGCTGCTGGGCATTAGCTCCTCTCAAACAGACTTGATCAAAAGAGAGAATGTCTTCTTACTTGAACAGTACTGTGTGTCTTACTCCTCACTTTGTTAATTTTATGATAGTGCTGCCATTATTGAAATTACTTGATGACTGCAATAATATTTTTTACACCACCCAAGAAAGTTTTCTGCAGCAACTATGATCATAGCCCCCACACTACGATCTGCAGCATTTTAATTTTGATACAAAAAATGTAACAATTTGTTTCTTTTATAGTTAAAATTCATTTCTATTCACTCAAGAGTCAAAAGAATATACTGAGATTTCTCACCAGTGATGTTTCCTCATTGTAAGTCCAAACTTGGCACCACATTCCAAACAAATATCTCCTTCTGCCCAAGGGGGCTCCTGGGGCAAAAAATCCAGGAGTCTGAAGAACAGAGAAAATAGCATTACCATACAAAGCAAGACATGAGGAAATCTATCAAACCTGATCTCAATAAATCTTAAGTAATAACATTTCAAAATTACCAATATTTCTCGCTATAGTATAGCCATTAGCAGGCACAAATTCGGGTGCTGGAACCAGCAATTCAGCGTGTGTGGGCAATGTGATAATCAGATCTAGTATCAGAATTCCACTGCATAGAGTTTCATCAATTTGAGACTGGTATCTGATATGGCTGATCATTGCACTATGCCTTCAAAACTAAATAATGAACCACACAGCACAGGGTTTCTTGAAAAGTTAGCAGTTGCTAAACTGGAGAAGAAATTCCCTCCTTTTATGGAATTATGGCTTTTACAAACCTCAAAATGTTCTGTTCAGGAAGATCTGTTACCTTCAGAAGTTTTGAATAGAACTAGAACAGGTAATCTCAAACTTATGAAATGATTATAAAAACCTATGAGAACTAGGTCACAGGTCAGGCTGCAGTGGTCTGGACATTTGAAGGAGAACCAATTATCGCTGAAGGACCACTTGAAGAAAGGAAGACCAAGAGAACCTAATAAAGATAAGAACATTGTTGTCATTCAACAGGTCATCCAAAAGGACTCTAACACACAGCACTGTAAAATATGATTGCAAAAATTCCCTAGATCAATCAAAGATCATGGAACATGATATGCCTCTCTGAAGACAACCCTACCAGGTGGCAGTCAAATCCCAGCTTTCTCATAGTTCAGCACCAAAAACAATTAGTCAGGGCAAAACTGACAAGGGTTGACTTGTGACACATTCTGAGCAGACTATCATGGGCAATGAATCACAGTGCTACCTTTCCAATTGACAATTCAAAAGGGTAAGGTGATGCTGGAGTTACTCTTTGAAATCCAGTGGTTGCTCATCACAATTCATGCTGCAGAGGATCATCATCATCATCATCATCATCATCATCGCCGTTGCTGCTGTTGCCACCACCACCACCACCACCACCACGATGCGAACACACAGACTTTTAGCATCTGTGAGCAGCTGGCTGTTTAAAGATGATAACACACAAACTCATTGATCCCTTTTGGTACAGGACTATCTGATCACGAATATTATCACTGTGCTTACAAAACCTTCCTACCTGCTAGAGTTAGCACCTGCCAATTACACTACTTGCTCACAACAAGAAAACATCTTCTAAAGGGGCGCTGGTTCTAGACAGTGGGAGGAAAACAGAGTCTGATGTCGGAACTTCATGAAATTACATTAGTAGTATGGGTACAAGATGAAATGTGAGACAGCAGAAGCGAAATATGTAAAATGAGGTATGCAGGAAAACCTGCTGTGAAGACATTCGAGCAAACTGCTTGCACATATGGAAATTTGTTTTTAAATCATCATGATCAAGAAATGAACACTGTAACTGAAAAATAAAAATACACTTGCAATCATCTGTAGGATCCATGACAAAGTTTGTTGATAAATCAAGTTATTTATCTTACAGAAGTTTTAAGATCAAAGTTCTACTGTAGAAAAACGTGTCCAAGAGAAACATTTCTGCAACATTTTAGCACACACATTAAAATATCACTATTTCAGCAAGATTTCTTTTACCTGTGCAAAACCATTTTCTGCCTATACCATATTCTTGCGTGATTCATCTAGCAACTGTGACATAAATGACAGGAAGAGAGTGCCAAACTGCAACCATTTAACAGAAAAACAATTACTAGTCTAAATGTGTCACAACAATAACATAACTACATCTTACAAACACACCTGCCTTCATTAACGTCATGGGCTTTTTCCATCGTATGTGTTGAAACCAACACACTGTGTTTCAACACACACAATGGAAAAAGTTGAAAAAGTTAATGAGTTCAAATGCCATACACACTTGTCAGAAGCCTAGAGAATAGTCTTAAAAACACATACACTTAAGATTTGTGCATATCAATTATTATACCTGGAAAGAAGTTGTTTTGTTGCCACCTGGTAGTTAAAAATTGTTACACCATCTTTGTTCATAGCACCAAGACATGCTCCAGCTTTCACCAGCGTGCGGCACAAATTTCCATTTCCCTTCATATATGCCAGCAGTAAAGCTGAGAATAAGCACACAGTTTTGTTATAACAACACAATTTAAAAATACTTTAACAGTAAGACATAGTCACAAAGTACTAAATACTTTTCAATTAAGTCCATCTTGTTACATGCACTGCAACACGAAATAACTGTTCTGGGCATAACTGCCAAGTAAAACTGAACTCTGTACATAGTAGTAAGTCACCAAGTAATTAATTATGTAAGTAATTAGCAAACCACCATCAAACACATATATGTATTTGCTGTGTAACAATAAGCTATGTACATACTTTTTGTGAGATCCCATACCTTTATTACAATTGTTAATTGTACATAAATGCTTGCTTAGTAGCTTAAATTACGGAAGTTGTGTTGTTAGCACTTTTTGTTCCAAATTTTTTAAAATATCAAACATTTTAAATTGTTTCATGCAGGTCTTTTGCATAATTTAAGTTACTAAGAAAGTCTTTAATACACAATTAACAATTGTAACAAATATATAAGTGAGATCTCAAAAGAAGTATACTGTATATGTAATATTTACTTTTAAACTTAATTTTAAGATTTTTTATACACCGCCAGATACCAGTGCAGTAGGACCAAAATGTGTAGCTTATCACTACACAATAGATATATAGCTGTGTTTGATGGCAGTTTACTAATTAATTAATTAATTAATTAACTGCTTAAACACAACAGGATGTCTTCTGTGAAGTTGGAAAACCCAATCATTGCAGGTTTTAATTTGGGATTTTAATAGGTTATGAAGCTACTATTTCCCCCTTCCTCATGTTGTAATAGTGTGCTTTGATTTTACTTTTGTAATTGTTATTAGCATTGGTGATCATAAATAAAATTTAAACCAAATTTAAATATTCAAATTCTGTTCACTGAACGAAAGGACCTTGCATCACACAAGGATGATGTGACACTCCATTCTGGGGAGTTCTGTTCCATATTACCGTGAAACCTTATAACTGTTGGAAAGGATTAATTATTTTACTTAGAAGACTCAAAATTAATTCCCGGAATGTAGCGACAGAGAATATGGACATTACGAGGAAAGTCAGTAACATCTGGTACTTAACACAGCAGGTCAGTATTGTAGCAGGGGGTAAGATAGGTTACAAGACCAGACAGCAAGAGGGACTCGTTGTGAAATAGGATAGACAGAGAGCTGAAGAGTGACAGAAGTAGAGGTTAGCATAGGATAGGAGATACTGTAAGTTAGTACAAAGGACGCTTTAGTTTGTCACACATTTGTCAGTGTCAAATTTAATAGGGTTTTGGAGTTTGCTAGGACAGTCAAAATTCGATACCGTGTTAGTTACGGTAGCGCATTAAAATTGTCCGGTAGACGACAGTTATACAGGGTCTACATACATTACATTAGGAGATACTGTGTCAGTCATTAGGAACCAATGGGGAGTTAGAATTCAAAATTTTGAAGTTTTTGACCTATTAGGGAATTGCTAAATTTACATAGGACCAATGAGAGTAGTTAGGAAAATTAGAGCAGGTAAGATTTTGACCAAGGGAACCAGGTTTGCTTACCATAGTGGACGACACACAAGTTTCTCGGCTTTCTTAGAGGAAGGGTGCACGACTGCATCATTCCTGATTTTCAGATAAAATTCAATAGACTAAATTCTTTAACTAGAAATTATTAAGTTATTACTTGGGGAACAGTGATTAAATAAGTGTATTAAATTGGACGTCACTGGTTTATACCAGTTTTGGAACATATGCATAACTATAAATTAACAAATTAATGTGCTGTGTAGCTGAAACACTATAGAAAAAGCGATCAGTGCTCCGCTCACCGTTTAATATGAAAACATGTAATCATATAGCACCTAGTGATTTATAATAAATGAAACAGAAAATACTTCAGGTTATCAACAAAGAAAATATAAATCATCTTAACAGCTTTTCTTCATTATCCACAACACTCAAACCATGGTATTCCCTGAAAATTAGGTTTCATGCACATCAACTGAGTGAGAAAATGTGTGCTGAACGGTTATAACTTGTTGTCAATGGAACCAAGATAAAACAAACAACTTTCACTACCATAAAACTTCTACTGTTCTAAGAATGCTGCATAAATTCACTGCCTACATTTTTTGAAAATATGTGGACCCATGTTTGATATTTAATCTTATTTATAGTAAATGATTCCCTCTTTTGTTGTGCCTGTTTTAGAATCTCCAGAGTTCTAATATGCAGGCACAAACAATTCTACATGAATGAGAACACAATATTCTGATGACACAAAAGTAAAGACACAGAAAGCAGCACTTGTTACTATACCTGTGTTGCCTTCCAGATCTGGCTTATTAAGTGGATACTCTGGCATGCACTCAAGAAAGAGCTCACAGATGGCTGCAGCATTGTCATGTGAATACCGAGCAAGGACATGTAATGGATTGCGACCTTTAATATTAACAGCTTCAGCATCAAGATGCGATTCTGTGAGCAAGGCACGAGCTACAGGAAGATGTCCCTCACGTGTTGCTATGTGCAGTGCATTGTCACCTTCAGAGTCTGTTGCATCAAAATTAGCACCATTTTGAATCAGAGCTGATACCACACTGGCATGTCCTGCAGCAGCAGCCATGTGCAGTGCTGTACGATGGTGTGCATCACGATCGTCAGCCTGTGCCCACGAAAACAATTCACATGAAGCTATGTCCAGTGACAAATGAATAAAATCTGTTTGGAACTGAAGTAATCAATCAGTCATGATTTTCAGAAAGGCTGTGATTTCAGGCTTCAGCAGCATTGCCGATGAGATCTGCACTCTTCTGCAATATTACACAGCATTGTGTGTTAATCCTTTACGGATGTTTTAGGACAACGTATTGGTCCCATCTTCAAGGGTCAAGAGGTCTTTTGGACCTCTTGACCCTTGAAGACACAACCAATATGTTGTCCTGAAATGTCAGTAAGGGATTACCAGTCGATGCTGCATAATATCCCAGAAGAGTGCAGAACTCTTCAAAAAGGCTGTTTTCATAATTCAGAGGTTTAAAGATCATAATAAAAAACATTTTCTAAACTCAGATTCTGAAAAATTTTGATTGTAAGTGTACAGCACTGTTTAACCACCACAGTTCTGTGGAACCCTAGGGTTCTGCAAAAAATCATGGAATAAATAAATAAAAAAAACTTTAAATAGCATTAAAAAATTCAAAATATCACTTGAAATATACTGGGGATTTTTATTTGGCAATTGAAAATACTGGAGTAATCTTCCTGTGCTGCCACCTGCCTCTTTGTTTTGTTGCTGTTCCAATAGGCAGGGGTTCTTTGGGATACAAGAATTACTTTGGGGATTCCTTCATGGGAAAAACTCTGGGAAACACTGAGATAGAGTACAGTATATTAGGTATACTACAGCTGCTGTGACTTACAGCTTAACTTTCAGGAGATAGATTTATATGGCAATTTTATCTCTTGATGGCCTTAGTTTTGCTGCCTTAGTGTGGACATTTAAACTGCTACTAAGTAAACACACAGAGACCAGCATATGGCATGCTAGACCATTCGCCAGTAAATTTTAGAGACCAGCATGCGGTCTCTTAGGATGATAAAGGTTAATGCAAAACACAAACACAAATATTTCCCAGGAGTTATAACTCTAGTGAAAAATTCTCATCAGCATCAACATAAACAGGCATGAGGCTGACATCCTTAACAAAGGTCAACTGTTTTGAAACCCTGGCAACAGGGAGACCGTGGCCTGAAAACTGGCCAAAGCACCACCAAATGACAAGTACAAGAACAATAACAAGAACAAAAACAAAAGCAACAATGACAACTGCTGCAGGCCTATTCAGAACATTATACAGAGTACAGTACTGGCATGCATCAGAATTAAATTCACTTAATGCTAGAAGATTTTTGCAGATCGATAATGAAGTCCACTAACCCTTTGATGTCAACTGGGGTACATACCTGGACAATGCATGCTACTGATACTGTTTTTGACTGAGTAGGCCTTCATATGTACATCACTATTATACAGACAATACTGAATGAATATTACATGTATACATCATGTCACCTACCAGTGAATTTTCCTTTCTTTCTGTTCTGCGCATCTGTAAACAGGACAAAGTGAACAAAAGAAAGCTGACAAGCAGCAGTCAGCATACTCATACCATAAAGCTGTACAGTAATTCTACTAAATTATAATACTAAAAGAAGTAAATAAGAACAGACATGAATTGAATACATCTAGATTTTTTAAGTGTTGTACATAAAAATGTCAATTGCTAAGCTTACATAGTGTCAGTGACAGATGAGTGGATTAACAAGTATGGAGCATTCTTGGAAGGATACTGACATGGGAAAACCAAAATATTTGCAGGAATCTGTTCCAGAGCCATTTTGTGCACCAAAAATCCCAACAGGACCGGCCTGGGACTGAATCTGGGCACAGTTGTGAAATATGTCTAGTTAATATGGTGCATGAATTACACAAATTTCACACCCAGAAAATATAAGTTCTATACAATATCAATCTAATTTCACTGAATAACAAAATACAATGGCAAGGATGGCCTGAACTCAAGAAAACGTATATGTAAGTGTGCCATTATTAAATGTGTTTATGATTCCTTCAATAATGCAGTCAGTTACACAGATGGAAGGATGACTACTGAATGACAAATATGAAAGGACGCAGAAGCAGCTTTTACCTAATCTAAGGTACCAACCTATATTTGCCTGCAATGACTGAGAAAAACGACGAAAATCACAGTCCGGAGAGCTGGTTTCTGGGCTGATATATAAACTTGAAATCTCCCAAACATGATGCAGAAGTGTGATATCTGAGGTTCTCATAGCAGTGTTGCTGAGGATTCAAGTCTTCTGGGATGTGGTGCTGGGTCACTGCAAGAGCAGTTCCCAACATTCTGAAGGCACTATGATCCTTCAAAATGCTGGGAATTACTTGCCCTGTGACACAGTTTCACATTCCAGCAAGACTTGAATCTTCGTGACACAGGAGCCCTACCAACTTGACCTTGATGGACATTAAGTGGATTCCTAATATCAAATTAGAGATCATGAATGTATCTGCACAATCAGCATGGAGACTGGTGCGGACACTAATCCACTGCATGGCAGGGGCAACTTTTAATGCCGCAGGTACTCTGCTGGCCCGTTAAAGAATAAGTAAAAAATGTTGCATCATTTGTTATTCTAAGAAACCATCACTAACCATGACGTTCTTGGTCGAGGTTAGACACTTGTTGATGTATAGTCAAGATTCTATAATCATATATTCAGTAATTGCAAAGCAGGAGCTAGAGCAGCAAGCCTGTACAGCAGCACCAATGCCAGGGAATGGGTGATATCACCTCACAATAAAACTGCGCCAGCACCAGGGAAGGAGTTAATGCCACTGACCTCTTTATTACTTAAAGAAAATGCCACTTCATTTAACTTACCCTCGCTCCAGCCAATAGCAGGCTCCGCACAAGCATCTCTGAACTTGATGCTGCTGCTAGATGAAGAGGTGGGGTCTGTGTGGCATCCTGAACTCTTGAATTCACATCCACATGGATGGACAGTAGAAACATAACGCTTTCCACATCATTCTTCTGAATAGCCATGTGCAGGAAGTTGCGACCTTTGTTGTCATACTGAAGACAGAGGTATTATCATCCAAGTATACAGACTATTTGTTACACATTTATAATTAAAACTGCTGTCCTCTGAGTTCTGACACTGTATAGTTCCATATCAATATTCTGGAGTGACCAATGCCTGTATCTTCATGGAAGACTGACTTCCTGAAGATGGAAGCACCAAGTGCCTCCAGAACACTGGTAACTACCTATAAACCTAGACACTAGGCACTATCATAACCACATCTTCATTTTAACCACTGCAAAAACCTCCAATCTCATCTAAACTTATTACTGTTAACACCTGTTTTTATCTAACAGTTATTAGTTCAGAGTGTGCTGGGTTTTTGTGTCCTATAACTCAGAAAACAAGCACAAACAATATCAAACTCTATTTATCTGAATCACGTGTCATATCCGCTCACTTCAAACCTGAGAGGAAGTCACAATGCAACAGCTTCATATGATTCCAGTATCAGGCATATTACGGGTATTTCAAAACAAGAAGTTTGTATTTTCTTAGGGACCTTCCTACGCATGTATATGCATGCAAGTGCATGCCCACACATTGTTAACCCTTTAAAGACCAAATGCATTCTATGTAATATAAAGACTCAGGGCGTACCATGCAGTAAACACTCTCCATCTGAGTTTAAAAAAACGATCATTTGATGACGTGTAAGGTAAAAGTTGCAGACTGCAGTACAAAACACATAAATGCAATGTGAACACCATGGAGAATTGACTA
Organism: Coptotermes formosanus; assembly: GCA_013340265.1. Classification (NCBI taxonomy): domain Eukaryota; kingdom Metazoa; phylum Arthropoda; class Insecta; order Blattodea; family Rhinotermitidae; genus Coptotermes; species Coptotermes formosanus. Next base: position 894,775 of record BLKM01000099.1, read on the forward strand.
AAGTTAAGCTTGGTGGTACGTAAAGTTATCGCTAGGCCTTAAAAGGTTAAGCGCACACGTGTGCACACACGCACGCACAGATTAACTTCAACAAATAAAAGTTCACAACATTAAACAAAATATATTTTGTGATTTTAGGTTTTTGCAGCAGCACAGCTGAGGTTTCCATTCTTCTGCAATACAACACTAAATCACTGGTCAATCATTTCCTGATGTTTTGAGGCAAAATAGTGGTCTTGAAACAATGGTAAACAGGCACCCAGCGACATGGCACCATATCCCACAAGAACAGAAACTTCAATACACATTTTGTATGCGTAATTTATACATATGCATGGATAATTAGCCTGTCTACTGCTCAATGGGGCTCAGTCCCCAGGGGTTGAGTGGCCAGGACATGAAGCTGACCACTCACCTCTGTATGATACCAAGGTTAAGAATGTGCACAGATCCACCTCCACTCCCTGTTACACCTTCACAGCATGGTGTATAATTAAGCACAGGGACATAGTTAATTTTAGTGCACTGACTCCTCTTTTGTAGGATGGTAACCAGAAATGTTAATGGAGCTGGATGTCTAACTACACAGCACAATTCCTTATTGCTAGGCCAATGTCTGTTAACACTGCACCTGCAATACAGAATGCAAGCTTAAACATGTCACAATGTACTGCATCCCATTAGATTTTATGGAGCATGAGAGAAAATATTTACATGCAAAATTGGTGTCTCTCACACTTTAAGACATATTTTCTTGGACACTGCTCCAGCATGTGCCACTTTCCTGGTAAGTCTTTATAATTTAGGAGACGGTAAATATTGTGAGAACAGAAATTCTAGTCACAAACTGATGACAGATGTGAGTGAGGAATACTGCTCATGTGGACACCACTATCAGGGCCACTGAGAGCAGGTTCCAGCCCTGACGACAAAATTTTTTGCATCCCGCCCCAGGTCTGTGGCCGCTCAATTGCTGGGATCGGGGGTTCAAATCCTTCTGAGGGCATGGATGTTCATCTTTTGTGTTTATTATGTGTTGTGTAGGTAGCAACTTTTGTGACGAGCTGCGCACTTGTTCAGAGGAGTCCTACTGTGTGTGTGTGTGTGCGCACGCGCACGCGTGCGTGTATGTGTGAGAGAGAGAGAGATATCTATAAACCTCAATAATGAGGTGGCCTACGCCTGATTTGGGGTGCTGTGCCACAAAAACAAATGATTGTTAAAATAAGTTGTCACTCATAAATCACGTGCAGTTTAGGACTTCTGCAATGAAATATGTACACCTCTGAAATACCTGCTCAGCTGCTGTGGGTAGCTTGTCAAGAATAGCTTCAGCAGCCTTGTTGTTCCTGTAGGTAAGAGCTGTGGCAAAAGGAGTCAACCCACTCTTGTCCCGGATGGACAGGTTAATGCCTGGATGACATAATAACAAAGTGATGATGGCAGGGTGCTGATTCTGAATGGCAACATGAAGTGGCGTCTTTCCTTCTGCATCCTACAACAGTAAGAGATATGGATGAATTTTCGGGTATAAACCAGCATCTTGAACAGAACAGTGCTTCTGAATACATGTTTGATTTTAGATGACTTCCCACACTACGAATTAAAATGATGATGATTACAATTATGTGCTAATATTCAAATGACAGACACATTCAAGCTTATTTATTTCACATACATTATACAAATCACTAATTCCATGGAGCAGGCCTTTTTGGAGAACTTCCAGATTCTGAACTATTTTCCTCAACTACTGCAGTATCAGGAGTTCTGTAGCATCAGCATCCAGATTAGAGAAATTCTACTGTGTGTGTGTGTGTGTGTGTGTGTGTGTGTGTGTGTGTGTGTGTGTGTGTGTGTGTGTGTGTGTGAGAGAGAGAGACACAGAGAGAGAGAGAGAGACACACATATCTTCTCTATGATGAAAGACCAGGGAGATCTGTATCATCAATGTTGCTCTGTCATCCTTAGTTCAGTTTTGTTGTCATGACTAAGAAGCTTTCACATTTGTAGAGCCAGTAACATAGAAAGAAAGAAAGAAAGAAAGAAAGAAAGAAAGAAAGAAAGAAAGAAAGAAAGAAAGAAAGAAAGAAAGAAAGAAAGAAAGAAAGAAAGAAAAAGAAGGAAGAAAAAGAAAGAAAGAAAGAAAGAAAGAAAGAAAGAAAGAAAGAAAGGAAGAAAGAAAGGAAGAAAGGAAGGAAGAAAGAAAGAAAGAAAGAAAGAAAGAAAGAAAGAAGGGAGGGAGGGAGGGAAGGAAGGAAGGAAGGAAGGAAGGACTAAATAATAAACAGCTATGAATAAAAACATGAACAAATGAATGAATGAATAAATAGATAAATAAATAGATAAGATAAATAAATAAATAAATAAAATAAATGCAGACTGGGCCTGCAATATCTCTGTTGTGGCACAGAACATCTTACCCTGCTGTTGATGGCTGCCCCATGTTCCACCAGTGTTCGCACTACTGCCTCCAAGCCCCACTGACAACAAAGATGTAATGGACTGGCCTGGTCATGAGCCTCATCACCACCTCGACCTCCAGGACCAGGTCTTCTGGCAGAGTTCAGGTCACAGCCACTAAAATTTAAGAAAATGGCGTATGTGCAAGTGGTTCCCTAGAAGTGTTACAGGTAAGGCAACAATGGCATGGAAGCAGATGGACTTCCATGTTGTAGTAATAACTTATTCCAGGGATGTGAGCATTTTGCGGTAAATACACATCAACAGAGGCTAGTTTAATAATAACTGCACTGATTTCAGCACACACTGCACATTAATTTATTTTGTGAGGCATGAAGATGTTCTACCATCATAAAGAACAATAAATGTAATGCAGTCATTAACCTTTTAAAGCCTGGCGGTAACTTTATGTACCACCAGGTTTAACATTAAAAAATTCTACGTGGTGCCCACATTGCGTTTATGTGTTTTGTACGGATCTCAGAACAAACAACCACTTTTGCCTTATAAAACATTAAGAGATTGGTTTTTATAACCCAAGTGGAGAGTGTTTACAGCGCGGTACGCACTGAGTCCTTATATAAAACAGATACGCTTCGTCTTTCAAGGGTTAAAATTGTCTGACATGAAAACTGCAATGACTCGCAAATTTTCATAAAATCCTACAATATTCATAAAAATTCATTTAGCATTTCTCCAGCTGCAAGATTTTAGGTTATCACAGTGGTTTTACTGAGGATTCAAGCCTTATAGGATGTGACACTGTTATCAGGTAAGTGGTACATTTCAAAATGGCAGCTTCATCATCAGGGCTAAGCACTTCAAGTCCAATTCTTCTTGAATTGCTTGACCTTGAAGGCACTACAGTTCTTAAACTTTGGAAACCACTCATTCAACAACACAGCATCACATCCCAGAAGACCTGAATCCTCAGTTCTCCAGCTGTTACATTTGGACAGATGTTGGACACAGAGAATTTAACAGGTGCTCCACAGGCATAGAGACACACCTAAAAATGGGAATGTGTGTAAAGGGGGGGGGGGGTTAAGTGTGACAAAAACACAGTAGGACAGACGGAGGTTGCTCATGATATACAACGTGTATCATCTAATCTTGAAGACACTGCAAATATTTCTTACCTCTGAATTAAAAAGCACGCAACTGGCTCATTGTTCTCATCAATAGACCTATGGAGTAATGTCTGGTAACAACCTTCAGGGCCACTTCCCCAGCAGTCAGTGTCGACTCCATTCCTGCAAAATGCACCATATTAGTGTGACGAGATACAGCTAACTATCTGTAATACCTTTATTTAACAGTGTAAGATTTCATGATACTACTTTGTGACATCCCATTATAATACAGACATCTGTTGCTTTTACAAACTGATATGGGATATCCTTAATCAGTCCTTTGTAACATAAGACTCATGCTCACCGAACAAGGATGGATGCAATATCCTCTTGCCCACTCTCCAGTGCCACCCACAGAGGACTATTATTATTAGCATCTTGGACAGACACATCAACACCTCTTCTACAAAGGGAATCGACCACATCTGGCAACTGACACTTGATGCTAAGCTGAAGTGAAGTCTCATTGTCTGTGGTTCTGGTAACAAGAACAATTCACAAAGGACTAATTAAATTACAAGGATATTTGTTCTCATTCCAAATTCAAAGTTTAAGGAGGAAAGTTACCCAAATGCAGACAGTATTTTATTGTATTACAGCAAGCGTTTCAAGTTATAAGCACAAGCTAATATCTGAATAAGATAAGTAAAACAACATGGAGTGGTAAAATGAATTCACACAAGACTCAAGTATTGAAGTATGATGTCCACAAAAGAACTGAAGAAATATAATTTTTAACAACCTTATCCTTCAAGATGAAAATCTATAGGCAGAGCTACTTAAATTTACTGCCATCAAGGGTATGAATTTTATGTGCATAAAATCTTCTGTTTAGAGAATCCCACACAAAAATAATTCAGTGGGGACACCTAGGAAGAACTGGTAATCTTGCATGTTGGATCTCCCACTGTGACCCAGAAGTAGCACAGATAGATTCATACATACTGTTATTACACACTAGTCTAAAATGTGCCAACTGTCAGATTCCAAAGGGGAAATAATCTTGCTGCAACAGGAAGCCATCACACTGTATGAGCTAGAAGATCACAGACTACTGTAACATTAATGTTAAGTTTAACCAGAAGTATAACATACTTAGTCCAAACACATCTTTTATTTCTCAAAACATAACCAGCTACATGTTTCAGCTAATAAATGGCCATCGTCAGGCTGATTGCAAAAATGAAAAGAAAATTTTCACAGATGCATGGGAGGTTTGAGATGTCAAAACTTTACAAATATATTGTTACATAACATACATAACATAGGTATGCAGCTTCAGTAATACAAATCTCCAGAAGTATAAAATTATATATATATATGCATATTTATTTTATGTATATTATACAACAATATATCTGTAAAGGTTCAAAATCTTGAACCTCCCATGCAACTGCGAACACTTTCTTTTTATTTTTATGATCAGCCTGATGGTGGCTACATATTAGCCAAAATATGTAACTGGTTAAGTTTTGACGAATTAACCCTTTGAAGATGAAGCGTATCCGTTTTATATAAGGACTCAGTGCGTACTGCGCTATAAACACTCTCCACTTCGGTTATAAAAACCAGTCTCTTAATGTTTTATGAGGCAAAAGTTGCTGTTTGTTCTGAGATCCGTACAAAACACATAAACGCAACGTGGGCACCATGTAGAATTTTTTAATGTTAAACCTGGTGGTACGTAAAGTTACCGCTAGGCTTTAAAAGGTTAAGTTGTGTTTGGACTGATTATATATGCTACTGGTTATACCATAAACACAATGGGGATGACTCACCTGAGGATTAAAGTTAAGCTTGTCTGTAACTATATTTCCCAGCAAAAAGGAATGCATTTACCCTATCACACCATACATTAATGTCATGTGAATTTTGAACACCAGACTGGCAGTTATACGTACTCAAAGTCCCACATACATGGATGGCTCACAGAATCTTCCTGATGCTGTATCAACTGTGACGTTTATTTACTGCTGAATCATATGAACACTCCCATTATGGTGAATGTGGAACAATGGGAACAAAGCAGTTGTGGCCTGTTTTACAGCATGATACCAGCATTTGCTTCGAAGGACTAAGGAGACCCATGTTAAACCTCATTCAGAATTCCAGGTGTTGTGGTCATTTTAGTTAAGCCTTCCAGTACCAAATTTTATAAATCTGTTTAGTAGTCCCCAAGTTCTTGTATGTTGACAGACAGATGGATCAATGGACACAACAAATCTAACAGGCATGCTTTTTGAAAATTTTTACTGTAAGTGTGTCAAAGAGATAAAACGCAACAGCAAATGTAATTCTCTAAACTCTTGAAATGTAGTTTGGCCTGAGAGGTAATGACGTACTCAGAATTCGTTTTTAGTGCTACGACTGCAACAGGTGTGATGTCACTCACATCCATATGGTACAAACTGGGCAGTGTTAAAATATAATACAGCAAAATAGCCTGTAACCTTGCATGAGTGTTACATTTACATACAAAAGCAGTTCACTACTGCCAGCATTTCAGTGTGGCTGTATCCTGTTCTATGCAGGAAGGCAGGTGTCAGAAGTTGGAAGATAGAGATAGAAATGAATGATGCGAAATCTTAGTAGAGGCCTCGGCCCACTTAGGGCTGTAGTACCGCTGATTGTAGTAGTAGTAGTAGTAGTAGTAGTAGTAGTAGTAGTAGTAGTAGTAGTAGTAGTAGTAGTAGTAGTAGTAGTAGTAGTAGTAGTAGTAGTAGTAGTAGTAGTAGTAGTAGTTGTTGTTGTTGTTGTTGTTGTTGTTGTTGTTGTCGTCGTCGTCATCGTTATGATGGCAGTGATGTATAATGTTCTGGTAGTATACATTATCTTGGTTCCTGCCTATGCAGTTCAGCAAGCCAAGTTTTAACAGTAACACTTACACTGCATTCATATCAGCACCTTGATCTAACAGGAAAATTGCTGTTACTGAGTCTTCCTTCAGAATTGCCTGATGCAGTAGAGTCAAGCCCTTTCCATTCCGGACATTTATGTCAGCACCACCTACACCACACATCATCCATTACTCTCAAAACATGTAATCACAGCTTAAAAATATGAGAAGAAGTATATGAATATTTCTTTTTGCATATATACATATACAATATGTAAGACATCCATGCCATACGCAAATGAGATGAATGGAATTCCGAGCTCGACCAGTGGAAATATTTACCAATTCTCAAAGTTATCAGTAAACTTCTACCATCTTCACAAAGAGTATTTTCAGAAAACATAAAAACTTAATGTCTTATGAGTAAGTAGGCATAACATTTTGTTCAATAATGGTGCACTGAAACAGTCAGCATTTATTATGGATAATCCCGTAGAAGTAAATCATTCTGCAGGACATATCTACCACGTAACTTCAAAAACTACATGCCTGATACTATTTAGGTCAATTTTCCACAAATATAGGAGCCACCTCCAAACTATACATACCACAAGAGTGACATGACGCAACTTCCACACTGAGGTCACACACATATTAGGCATCACTGTACAAAATTTTGTGGCCTGGGTGACCTGGTGCCCAGGATTTGTGCACTCCTGGTTTATGTATTAACTTAAGAGTGATAAAAAAAATTCCCATCAGTTGGTTCCCAGCCAATGCTTGTCAAGTCCAGTAGTGTGGATGTTATATCTTACGAGCTTTGGATGGTTTCTTTTTATTAAATTGTAGTCAGACTGAAACTGAAATAAGGATGAATTTTAAAGATGCTGAAAGATGCAGCTGTGGCATATTTAAAGGACTATTCCAATAGTTTCATGAAAGGGCTGACAAAAAAATGAAGAAACATCACTTGAAGCTGATGGTCTTTTAGCTCAGATTTTGAACAGATATACTTTTAATATGAACAGACTATATCACAACATTCAGTGTAAGCTACTGACATGCTGACAAAAAGATATCACTTATAGGCACAACTGTGGCTAGAAATTGGTACATGTTTGGTTTTAACTTAAGACCAAAACAGTACAGAAGATTGTATGAGATTCAAGACACCCATAATATTCCCCTCTAACAATACATTCTAAAATACAAAAATTTTAATTACAAAAATTTTCAATTTTTATGACTGGCTTTAAAATCTTTTGACATGTCCTGTAACAACATATCATCTTGTTGGCCAGTGAGGAGGTGGAGCGAAAAACACCTTACACACTCAAAGACTGCTCTGTCCTGGATGTGACACTGTGCAGACAGGTACCTATCTATTAATACACATCCCAGAGGAAAGTAAATGTCATAGTCTGTGCTGTGAGAACATCAGTTTACTCAGTTCCCAATGTCTTGCACTACTTTCAGTAAGTACCTTCAAACGCTGTGCCAACACATACGGTCTGTAAATGCAACATTTTATTTGTAAACTTCAAGTACAAGCATAAAAGCTTCCAGTACTCATAAATGCATGTCTTGTTATATGTAGGCCAGGTATGAATCTTCCAATCACACACTGAACCAACAGCACACACAGGTTGACAGATCAAAAGCGGAACACAAGTACAAATGCCTTAGCAGGGTTTTGAAAATCAGGCTTGCAGCAGCCACAAGCTGAAGAAAGCTATCAGCCTTTTAGCCACTGCAACAGAAACATGAATCTGGCAAAACCCTGCAGTCAAAGCACCAACCCCTGTATTACTTCCTTACTGTATAACATTTAGTTATGCAGTTACTACTAAATTAACATCATTAAAATCTCTTCAGTGTTAATCCAAATACATGTTATGAGTGGGATATGAAATCCGGGCATCCTATCCACAGACTTACTTCCTGTACCCACTATTATTTTTAAGGTTTTAACACAAAGTTTTCTTAATATCCCAGTACACAGTTACATGATTAATGGTCTACACACATGTACAGTCTGCAAATAAACAATATATATATCTGGTGGGTAGTAGGGTAAATTCTACATCTGTAAAGATTTGTGGAAGAACATGTATAATGTAAACAGTCAGTCTGTCATCAGTTTGTAACATGATGAACGTTATCCCCATAGTTTACTAGCCCAACATGTTATTTATTCTTCACAGATTGTCTATAAGAATTGCTAGTACTGTTCAGTATCTGTTGAGAACACTCACCGTGAATCAGTAAGGGTACTATGTGCTGCATGCCTGATGTCAGAGCTAGAGACAGAGGTGTATTTCCCGTGGAATCAATGAGGTTGAAATTCACAGGAATAGATTTTAATTCTTTTGAATCTGAAATAAAACAAGAGTGTGTTAACCCTAGCAAGCACCCAAATTCACTGTCCCCAGATCATCAGGGAAGCCATCAAAACAGACAACTACCATCACATCAGCTATAAACATGGATACACACCGAGCAAAGTCTGGATGTGATAAACTGACTGCAAGGTTGCAAGGATGACAGTTTAATTGTGAGGTTGGCACAAACTTGTAACAGGAACATTTATGGTGTTCAGGCAGTCATCTGACATGGTAAAGGTAAAGGTGAAGTTCACCCTGCAACAAGTCATGAAGACAGAGAGGGGGAGTAGAAGTATAGCTCTACTCTTTCTTTAATCTTGAGCTAGATGGGGGTGGTTGGTCAATGCCATGCCCCAGTCACTTTACCCATAGGAAAGGCCTGGTACCCATTGTACAGGAGGCTGGGTGGGCCCCAGGACCAGCCTGGATGGGTGTGGAAAATATAGCTCCACTGGGGTTTGAACCCCGAACTGCCTAACTGAAAAGTCACTGGGATCACTAAGTATTTCAAATGGCATGACTTGGCCACTCAGTTGTGCCATGGTACACAGACACAAGGTTGCTGGTTCTCTGTCAAACAAATGTATTCTGTTGAACAAAGAGGGGTTATTTATGGTCTCTTTGCATAGCATGTATGGGTTATGAAAAAAAAAAGTTTCTGAAAGTCTGGAAAAAACTTCCTGTGATAACAGTGCTGTGTACAAGAACAATATACGGAATAATGGAGAAACAGTGAATGGTAACTTCCTTACTGGACAAAAATAAAATATGAAAACTTGTATGTATCTTGGTTCACATTAAGCAGGAAGGTAAACAGCCAAAACAACAGAAGCTGATGTTACAAAAAACCCCATGCTTGATTTCAGGCTTCTGCTGCAGTGTAAATGAGGTCTGTGCTCTTTTGGGATTTCACGCAGCGCATAATGGCAGTGTCTTGCCAACATTTCATGACAACAGTCGGACCCTTGACCCCTGAAGATGGGACCGATACGTTGTCCCAAAACGTCGGTAAGAAACAACCATTCTACGCTGTGTAAAATCCCAAAACTGCGCAGATCTCAAATCCCCATGCTGTTTGTGGCATTTCCTTTACATTACCTTAAAGCAAATATATTAAAACAAGAGCTCTATTGTGTCTTGAGAAATATTTCAGAAGATGCAAGGCCTGCTTAGAAGCTGGCAGTTAGCACTCCTGTAGGAACTAAGGTAAGTTGAACTGCAAATGAAAAATGGACAATAAATTGCTGGTGAATGCAGGCTTCACACATGATGAAGCTCCTGTGACAAATACTGTGCTGAGGACAAAAATTACTGACATGCTCTGCAACTGTATGTTTGGGCCAGTGGTCTAACAAATTACAATACACAGCATCACAGAACAACCTTGTGTAAGTAGACAGGTATGATGCAGACCAGAACTGTTCAATAAATATCAGATATGGTATGGAAATTATGTCATAAGCCATAACAAAAACAGCAACCTCTGAAATCAAAGATCTCCACTTTCATAAACTTTCACACAGACATATGTGTAGAAAGAAAAAGGAATCAGCATCAATAACCTGGGTACAGTCCAGTACAGAATAGTTACACTGCCCCAGACACGACACTGATATGGACTCAGTCACTCACATTATGCTCTCTGACAAAAATGTAAAAAAACCTATGACATGCACAAAATTTAATTTTGCACATATGGCATAAAATGCAGTTCATTTTCTTCCACAAACACAGGCGAGCCCTGCCAGTTCCTTAATTTTGTTGGGGAAGAATATAATCTAAAAGGTCAGTGGTTCTACTTGGAAAAAGGTTAGTGTGCTGTGATGATGATGCTCAAGATAAGCAAGGACAAGAAATACAGTAACAGAAAGTGCATAAGAGATACGACGTACAAAATGTATGACTGTATAATACTACTGTATCATACACAGTGAAGTTTGCAAACTTCTTTTACTGTGTATGAGCAAAAACACGCAACATAGCCTGATATTTAAAGTGCAGAAAACAATTCCCTTCTGTGTAAATATCCCTACACAGGAAGTGATATGCATAACAGGCCATTTGTTATGTCAAAACAGAGTAAATATATTAAGTAAACAACACATCTTCATAATACTAAAATAAATTCTAACATAAAACTACTTCAGTTTTAATAATGCCATCTATCAACCATCTAAAGGCGTTGCAATGGGATCACTGGTATCAGGAATCACTGCTGAAATGTCGATGAAATTCTAATTGTATACAACCAAACACTTATCCAACCCAACGCCTTAACCACAGGGATGAACAAGTCACACAAAAATCTCACCTTCAAACCCACATGTGAGGACAACAACAAAATAAGCTTTCTGGATTTACTTCTCATGAGAAAAAATAACCACATTGAGATCGACATATAAAGAAAACCTACTACCACTAGCACAACCATACACTACATTTCAAATCACCCCATGGAACACAAAATTCTGTTTCTTTTATTTTGTTTCACATACTTTTATGCTCAATGATGGAACGAATGGCTTCCTCCTCTTTCTGGACAATGGCAACATGTAGTGGAGTCTGTCTGAATGCAGAAGCATCACTTCTGCCAATGCTTTTGCAACCATCATCATCAGCCTGAAAAGTCTGCAGGTTGGGGTTTGCACCAGCTTTAAGTAGTTCTCCAACTAACTTGCTCAAGCCTTTGGAACATGCCACATGAAGTGGACTCTCCCCCTGTAGCAAGACAGAATTTCTTTAGATATACTGATTATAACAGTCTGTGAATGTAATTGCAACGTGCAGTCAAATAATGGTAAATGTTGCAAAGATTCATAACCACCGAGACGGCATTCTGGGCAGCACAACTGTGCAGGAAACAAAATAAGAGTTACAGGTATCCTTGTCTGTTATAACTTATCATGAATCCTTGACAGGCATTTAAATGCCAGTTTCTATGCAGAGTGGTGCAAAAGTCATTTAACACTAGATATTTAACAGAAAGTTGTATATACTATCATTTCGTCTTCTTTTGCCAACACTTCAGAGACAAGAAGCATTCTGGAAATACTTAGACAATGTGCCAATATAGAATAAAGACATTATGAACGTTTCGAGTAGTCACTAAACGTAAGTTCTGGGTCAGTAAAGTTATTATCTTGCTGCCTCTAGTGTTACACAACTGTTGTACCACTCTGTATCTGACCCAATATGCCATTAGTAACTACAGTGTAATGTACTGTTTTTGCTTAGAAAAGCAATTGTCATACCACCATGTACAGCAAAATTTATTTAATCTGACATTTGACAGTGATAAACCTGACAATCTGGTACTTCAGAAGAGTGGTCCCCAGACCGGAAGTTTTGCTTTTTAGAAGAAAAAAGATTTATCAGTGGAAGAGGCAGATCTCAAGGACATGTTCTAAAAGGTCTCCAAGAGTGTCTGTACATCATCTGCTGTGGTGTCGCCTGATCCCTTGTCTCCAACTGCAATTGAATTCACAACTGGATGGATGCTTAGGATTAGGAATCAGGCAAAGATCTACAGTGGGGGTAACATAGATACACAAACTGCAATGTGGGATGTATGAACACTTTGATATGGGAAAATTAATGAAATCTGACTCAAAATAACAGAAAAGAGGAAGACCATGTGAAAGATGGAGGGACAAGGTTGAAGATGATTTAAATATAACAGGAATTAAAAGAAACAAGCACGCAACGGTTAGAGATTGTACAAAATGGAGGAAGATTGTATTGCAAGCCAAGGTGCACAATGGACTGTAGCACTTGAAAAGCAGAAGAAGAACCAACTTAAATTCTTGAAATAGCACACCCACCCACTTGCTCCAAACTTTAGAGACATGGGGTATGCAGACCACAAAATTGAAACTTAGTCCTCAAGGAATGAAACACAGGCTTTTCATACATCACTCTGCATATACAAAAGTGTCTTCAACGCTTCTTAGCATTGGCATTTTTACACATTCTTATCACTGTAGGATGTATTTTACTATCAACCCTAACACCATGAAGTTAATATTTTTTACCTTGTACAGATGCCTCTGATGTGGGAGTAAAAACGTTTATGCTTACAAAATACCACTACATCTACAGCATGTGTTATATGTTTACACAGTCTAACACTTGGAGGGCATTTTTCTCTACACCTCATGTCCTTAATCACAATAGAATAGCAGCTCTGACATCCTAAAATGGTGGCTGCGAACAGTACGAATAAAAGCTGGCACTTTGATAGTCAAATTGATACTTGATTAACTGTTTAAAGACGAAGCATATCTGTTTTATATATAAGGAGCTAGTTCATACTGCGCAGTAAACACACTGTCTCGGTTACACAAACCGATCTGTTAATGCTGTATAGAAAGGTAATCGCTGTTTGTTCAGAGATTCATACAAAACACATAAATGCAATGTGGGCACCACATAAAATTGTTTAATGTTAAAGCTGGTGGCACGTAAAGTTACCGCTAGGCTTTAAAAGCTTAAAGCAGAATGGGTTAGAGACCTTCTTATTAACATGATTAGGGTTTGCTCCATGTGAACATAACAGTAGGCCTGCTTCTTCCAAACCTTCTCTGCACACAAGATGGAGAAGAGAGTCAGATGATGATGTATAAACCTGGGAAAAAATGTCAGCGTCATTAGTAAGAACTCGTAGCTATACAAGCACACATTTAAATAAGACACACAACTTTCTTATAGTTATCACTACTGGTGTATTGTTGAGAACCAGAAACCGCTGGCCACACAGGACAAGGTCAGACACAACTTACCTAACCTTGATTGTTTTCAGGTTTACTTGTGATTTTCTTCTCTACACTAGCTTTGGTTTTTATGAATAATGTAGGTATTATACTTGCCCTGGTTGCATTCAATATATACAGAAATTCCTTATCAACAATGGATGTCAAGTACAGACACTCCTCAGCTTATGCAATGAAAAAAATTTAAATAGATGCCAAATTCTTCCTAGTGAGAATGACAGCACAATGAAATGAAGGTGGAATCTGAGTACCACTAGGTGGTAATACAGGTGGCAGAGCAGTCATGTGTTGGAGTCTGGATTTCAACCGGACCCCTTTGCATTTACACATACAATTCGCCCTATATATATATCTATCTTGAACTCACACTTGTGCTACACCTTCTGGAACATAACTACTGCATATGTTGAGAGGTGTCAGTATATGCGATTCCATAATTGTATCCAATTTTTACAGCTGTGACATCTGGTTTTACATATTTGTCATTTTTCATTTGTCTATATACAGTAACAATTGGTGTTCCACATTTGCTGGGGGCAGAAGCCCAAAAGAATTCAAAAATGCTTTTCTGCTTTCCAGACTATTGTAGCACTGCATTTTTGGGTTACTTTTTTATACACTCATACTTCATATCTAATGTTGTTATGTACTTTTTGTGTTGAGTGAAGGACCAGGCTTGGTGATAAATATGAACAGCGAACAGAGGTCTCTCTAGTCCCAGACTGCCTATAGGGTTGTGGTGTTACCAACTGTGCTGTTCTTCAGAAATGTAACCACTGCAATAATTACCATGATTACTACATATTGCACTTGCCAACTCTGTGCTTACAGACACCAGATTACATTCAAAATGCTCTATTACATCAAAAACTCCTGTTACTCATTTCTTTTTCCATTCCTGTTTACCTGAGGGCTACAAGACATTTAAAAGAAGTGTAAAAAATAAAGGTATGTTTAATGAAAAAAATATTTCTCTAACAATTGCTAATACAAGCTTGATGACCAATGTTAATGCTACAGCCACCATGCAGCTGAGTTCTCTACTCCAAACCGGGTATTGCAATTGAGACTTTTATACATTAACCTATATTTTATACAGAAATATCTGAAGGTGGTAAAAGTCAGCCTGTCTCAGTATTAGTGTAATAAAAATTATGGACACAAAAATATTCCAGCCCTTCAACACATTTTAAAATTGACATTAAGAATTACGTTGAACCTAGACTGCACATCAAGAACATCCTGCATCTCCACACACTTCTAACACAGTAGTGCCAAATTAACATGTTTAAATACAATTATCGCCAAGAGAAGTGAACACTCACAGGACTAGGGGAAGCTCCTTTCTTCAACAGCCGTGCAGCAAAGCTTCCTTCCTCATATTCCAGAGATATAAGCAAAGCAAACCAGAGGGCGGTGTGACCCTCCAGTGTGCGAATATTTAAATCTACAGGTTGTGAGGTGCCGTTCAGAAGGAGAGAGAAAACTTCCTCATTGCGTGCCATCACTGCCAGGTGGAGAGCAGTACTGCCAATAAAGGATACACAAATGTTAATGAATTAGGCTGTAAAAGCAAGGCAAGTGAGATAACATTTGAGACATCCATTCTCCTGGGATGTGACTCTGCACCACTGCATATTTCGTTCCTGACATTTGAGAGGCAATATACTGTCTCAAATTTGAGGGTCAGTGTGTCCAAGAATAATTTTCCTCAGAGAAGTTGCCAGGTATAAAGTATTACTTCTGAATACTTATTGTAAAACTCTTGGTTGGTTCCACTCTTGTTCATATAGTTAAATGGTTTCCCTCATGATGATCTTCAAAATTCAAACATGTATGAGAAAACCCACCCAGTTAATCTGTTAACATACACGGTACATGAAACATCACTATGCGTACAAGCCTTGTGTGTTCTGAAGGTTAGGATCAAGTCCTTTGTCCAGTATCTGCCTTGCAACACCTGTCATGGCAGTAATGATGTTAGTCTCTGTAGTCAAGGGTGAACAGCTTGCAATCATGTGCAAGGCAGTGTCTCCAAGCTCTGGTGTTACAGTGGCCACAGACGCACCACGATCTATTAGAAAACTTGCAGAATATTGGTCACCTGCAACAATTCAGTACAGTGTGTTACTATCACCTGATTTCAATTTCAATATCACTTTGCCATGCCAAATATCAGACTTCACCTACAAAGTAAGACTTATGTGATAATTATCATCTTCTTGGATGTGATAACATGTAGTGTGGTAGTTCTTCTGAACATTCTAGTCTTCTGGGATGTGTCACTATGCTGTTGGGAGAATGGCTGGGAACTGCTCTCACCAATGACGTGGTGTCACATCCCACCAGACTTCAATATTGTGGCAGCACTGTTGTGAGAACCTAAAGCTTTACCTGGTAATTTGTACCAGACTAAGGATTCAGGTCTCTTGGGATGTAATGCTGTGTCATGGGGTGAGAGGTTCCTGACATTTCAAAGGATTGTGGCCCTCTTATCTTCAAAGGTTAGGCAGTTCACAGTCTTCTCGGACTGCTTAACCCTTGAAGATGAAGTTGCAATAATCCGTTGAAATATCAGCAAGCACTTACTCAATGATATGTTATCACACGCCACAAGACCTGAATTCTCAGCAACACAGCTGTAAGCACCTCAAATCTCACATTCTACGGGACTGCATGACATCACATCCCAGAAGGCAGTAATCTTCAGACACTGTCACAAGAACCTCAAATCTCACAACATTTTTCCTTCTTAATACTTTGTTGTGTGCTGTCATTTAAGAAAAACCTCGCCCACCATACCATTTTATGACAGTTCATGTTAAGTGAGAAACTTGTAAGAACTAAAATAAACACTAACATAATTGTAATAAGGAGCAGCTTCTTTTTAACACAGTTTGTTGTGGGCTGATAATAAGTTAAAATCAGCAAATGGCAGATTCTACACTAACAATTAAAATCATTAATATCATAGTCATCACTGTAACCATTATCAGCAATCTTCCTGTTATGCCTAATTGGCCTGCTCAAGGTATTATAAAACTGTGTACCACAGAGTCTAGATGGTTTGATGTGAAGAGGACCAAAGCTGCCTCAAATTACTGAAAGTTCAGACTACACAGATTATGACAATTCAGAGTGTATGATTAAGTATACTGTGTATATAACAGAATATCACTGTACACAACAGTACATCAACACGACAAGAATATGCATGATTAAGTTACACTGTAAACAAATCAAAATCCTCCCTCTCATGTAACATTTAGGCACTGCACTACAAACCCCAAGATCGCTGGTTCAATTCCCGACGGTGTCACTGGAATTTGTCATTGACATAATCCTTTCGGTCGCATTATGACCCTGGGGTCGACTCAGCCTCTAACAGAAATGAGTAGCAGGAATATTTCCTGGGGGGTAAAGGCGGCTGGTGCATAGGGCTGACAACCTTACTACCTTCATGTGCCAACTGTCTAAAAATCTGGGAGTCTCAACCTCCTGCAACCCTAACGGCCTGTCCAGTTCTGTAATGGGATTGCTTTACTTCGTTTTTACCTTCTTCTGCACTGATTTTATATTTCACTACTATTGTTTTTATCATCTTGCATGTTGAATGGAAAAAATCTGTATTAGTACGTGAAAATTTGTCAGCAAAGCTACACCACAAAACACTCATATCTTGATGTCCAATAACTTAGAGAGGGAATGGCAACTCTTCATTTAAATAACACTAAACTGCTAACAAAGGCTCCTTCATATTTCTCTTGCTGTGCACTGCAACAAACCTGGTGTTAGTGGTGCAGCCCCTTGTATTATGTGTTTGTATTTTATGTTTTAGAAAGCTGTAATATGAATTAAATTCAGTAACCTCTGTTATATTCTGATACTCCTCTCATGCAACATCATTTTTAAACACAAATAGGCCTTTCTGTAATTCAGTATTTGAGTTATAAAACGTTACTAAAATCCATACATCTTTGCTGAAATAAAAGCCAAGACAGTATCTGCCTCATTGATCCTCAAACTGGATAACTCATCTGTGCCTACTCCCTGTCTCAACACATGCTCATGCTTCTAAGCAATAACAGAAAACTCCAGAAATATTTCACATGCAAGTAACCGAATGTGAAATTTAATGCTTGCAAAATACTGCTCTGTGGCACACATACTGAGCAGAAATATGTTTAGCTACTTCTTAAGCATGGTGTCCCAAGACAGAGGATTTACATTATTCCAAGATATCAGACAATTAACACATAACATGACATTATGGTTACAAAACTGACACAACATGTTTTTAAACCAGGTGTGAAAGACAACACTATAAGAATGGGAATAAGCACTCACTTAGTTCATGCATGCATGTATGCCTACAGCGCCAGTGGCTGTTTTTTTTTACAAAAATAGCCCACATATTATGAATGTTGTTGAGCACACACCTCTTTCAACAGCACGATGAAGCAGTGTATAACCACGTGCATCCCTAGCATTGAGATCTGCTTGATGCTCCACTAAAGTCTGAGCTATGCTGGTCTGCTTGGCGCACAGTGCTATATCTAGTGCCAACTCTCCACGTCCATCCAGCTGATTCACAAGTGTTGCCAGCTAGACAGAAAATAACAATACCTCCTTAGTCATGCCAAAGCCCATCTATGCACTACAAAGTGACAAAATACAGGGCAACTCACAAATGTAATGGTCAAGCAGTCACTTTATCAATATGCATATGGCCATACAAAATCATGACAACTTTCTGATGAAGGATGCCAGCAGAGAGTGTAGTCTTAGATGTACGGAAGAAGAATTTAAAAAAAATGTTAAATCTGACCTATCTACAGGTGTTGTCAAACTGACTCACACAAGAACATAATGAGCTGATGATATGCCAATAAATTATGTACGTTATACACACTGTTTACAGGAAACATGCAGGGAGAGGAGTTGTATCCTCTGCAACCTTGTTATCAGGAAGGCTTGCACAGTCAAAACAGGTCTGACATATGTTCTGGTGGAAACTGGTTTACATTTTGGTCAAGGACCGAGTATTCTGTCTATATTCTCAGCCCTCCTTGAGGCAAATACCATGACAGTGTTTAAAACAAGCCACAACACTTTTCTAAAGCAGGATATACCTTTAAAATATGTCACATATGGTCATGCTACAAAATATAATTTCAACAATTGATACAGCAGGATAAAATAACCAGTTAATTAAACAACCCATCCACTGAATTCCATATAATTCTACCAGTTGTGTTACACTTGTATGAAACTTAACTTCTCGCATGAAGGGAAGAACATAGGCTGGGGGTGTTGGAAAATAGGGTACACATGAAGATATTAGAGGCTAAGACAGAGGATGTAATAAGGGACTGGAGGAAATTGCATAATGAGGAGCTTCATGATTATGTACTCCTCACCAAACACTGTTAGGGTGAACAAGAAGAAAGAGATGGGCAGGGAATGTGGCATGCAGGGGCGAATTACACTGTCAGTATCTCAATACTACAATGCTGAATGATGAGTACGAATGAACAGGGAAGGAAGCGCTCGTGGCCTAAATCGAAGTATTATTCCGCCATTTGCGCGGCACAAAGGGCTGAAGCGAATCACGGGAATCCTGGAATCGGTTACCTCGTGGAAAGACGTCAGAAGCATCACCACTTGAATGAACCACATTTGTTGGTACTATGATGAAATCAATGGGTAACACTACCACCCTGTACAGTACTGCGGGGGGGCTGAGCCCTAATTCAGCACAGTTATCATTTCCATCAAATTTATATTCAACAGCAACAGGGCATTTGCGCTTTCAACTGAAAGAACGGTAGCCATGTTGTCTTTCTCCTTTGTAGGCCAGCAGTTACTTTATGTACCGCCAGGTTTAACCTTTTAAAGCCTAGCGGTAACTTTACATACGACTAGGTTTAACATTAAAAAATTCTACGCGGTGCCCACATTGCGTTTATGTGTTTTGTACGGATCTCAGAACAAACAGCAACTTTTGCCTTATAAAACGTTAAGAGGTTGGTTTTTATAACCGAAGTGGAGAGTGTTTACAGCGCGGTACGCACTGAGTCCTTATATACAACAGATACGCTTCGTCTTTAAAGGGTTACTATAACAAAATTCTACATTCGACCCACGTAGTGTCTTTATATGTTCTGCATGGCTCTCGGAACAAACTGTAATTACTTCCCTATACAACACTCGCGCGGCTGACTTTTATTAACCAGACGAAGTGAATTTTTAAATGTAATACTTTTTTTATTACTGAAAGGGTTAATGTTTCATTCTACGAAAGCACAGAAATCAAAATACACCACTGAATCTCATTACAGCTATTATTACAGCTAGGTAACTCAAGGGAGCAGAGTACTTCTTGAGAAGCTACCAGTTCCTCACCTACTCAAGAAATTCCTCGCATTTTATGCAACCTGACGGTCATTAACAGCCCGTCACTTTTCCCTCCTCTGAGCCAGATGAATCCACTCCAAACCTAAGTCTAGTTCTTTCACGTCGTCTGGTTTATTCACGTTTTCCCACCACAAACCTGCACGCAGTTTCCTTCTTTCCCATACACGTCATACATTCTGCTCATTTGACTCTCTTTCATTTGATCCATCTTACAAATATTTAATGAGGAATAAAAACTAACGAAGCGCCTCATTTATTTTGTTCCAGCCTCCTGCTACTTCCTTCCTCTTGGGTCCAAATGTCTTCCTCAGGACCATATTCTCGAATAGCCTCATTTCTTGAGATCTGCGCTCTTCTGGGGCAAACGCAGCGTCGAGTGGTAATCCTTTCGGGATAACGTATCGGTCCCATCTCCAAGGGCCGAGAAGTGGGACATATTGACCCTTGAAGATGGGACCGATATTTGTCCCAAAACGTCTGTAAAGGATTACCATTAGACGCTGCGTAATATCCCAGAAGAGTGCATATTTTATCAACATCGCGGCGGAAGCGTGAAATCGAGGACCTTCACTTCTTCCTCAGCACCCTGTCAATTAAATCTTATTGCAACATATAGAAATTATGTTAAAGAAAACTGCTATCCGAAAACGATGTGTTTACATCACCACATGCAAGACAAGGTTGTACAGAAATATCCCATTATCAGATGTGGTAACTGTGGTGACAAACGGAACGGTAATGGAACAACTGCAAGGCCCAACTGGCAGTAAGAGTTACCTTCTACAAGCCACAACATCCGTTCTGTTTAAGATGAGGAATGTACAGCCACATGTTGAACTGATAACAACGTTCGCCATGCAGGCTGCTATCCAGAACGTACTGAGTTCGATTCTCAAAAAGGGTTCGTGACTTCAGGCTTCCGCCGCAATGTTGATGAGATATGCGCTTCTTCTTTGACTTAGTGAACCTTGAAGACGAGATCGATACATTGTCCCGAAACGTCGGTAAAGGATTACCATTCGACGCTGTGTAATACCCCAGAATCCCGAAAAGTCGGTAAAAGATTACCATTCGACGCTGTGTAATACACCAGAATCCCGAAACGTCGGTAAAGGATTACCATTCGACGCTGTGTAATACCCCAGAATCCCGAAACGTCGGCAAAGGACTACCATTCGACGCTGTGTAATACTCCAGAATCCCGAAACGTCGGTAAAGGATTACCATTCGACGCTGTGTAATACACCAGAATCCCGAAACGTCGGTAAAGGATTACCATTCGACGCTGTGTAATATCCCAAGATCCCGAAACGTCGGTAAAGGATTACCATTCGACGCTGTGTAATACCCCAGAAGAGCGCATATCTCATAAAAAGTGTTACTGGTTATACTGACAAGAAATTTTACGAACAAACAAACAGTGCTTTGAAATAGGCCTGTACCAAGGCTAGCCAAATTGTTACTAACCAGCTGCTCCATGACTGAATCACAGTGTCCTATTTTCTTGTTTTTTTTAATTTTATTAATTTATTTTTTAAAATTCTAATGTACTAGTCATCAGCCGACATCAGTGGCTGATTTTGGCTGAAGCGGAAAACACGTACAACTTTTGATATCATAATATATACAAAATCTGTTTTTTTAAATTTCGGTTTTGTGGGGTTTGGGGGGGGGGGGGGGGCCCCGGGCTGCCCCCCCCCCCCCCATCCTTGGGTGCGCTCCTGACTACAGTTGCCAAAGGGTAGGTCTATTCAAATAACGAGAATCAACAAATCATTGAATCAGGAATATTCGAACGGTAACCTAGACCGACATTTTTATTTGCGGTAGAGATGGACTTCTCTGACTGAGGAGAATTTCGGTTTTATTTTAAATTCCTTTCAGAATTCCGCGTAAGCAGCATACCGTCTGGAGCGATATTATTTGCTTCATGTCACCAGCCACATCAATCCACTCCACAAACACTCTTACTTCTTTACAATCCGCCTTTCTTCCATTTACGTCTAAGTCTTCCAAGGAGGCCTCTTCCCTCCAACACACCTTTGTCTACACGAGTGGGAGTATCATTAGTAAAAAGGTAAATGTAAAGCTCTCGTTCCCAAATATTCAACTTTCCACTGCTTTAGCCAATATTATGCAGCTTAAAACATGCATACAGCACTTTGAAGCTTGAATCTCATGTCAAAAATATTTAACAACACAGGTACTGTGCGTACAACATAACATTCTGGCGCGTTCGTGTAATCACTGTTGTAGTGGTAAAGCAACAATGCGTTCTCTGCGAACTTTTGGGCTACATGTCACTGTCAACAATATAAAAATACTGAGGGTTGCACAACAATGGTTTACGGCAAATGTATGTCGCCGGCAACAATAAAACGTATTTAGGTCTTCATTTTTGCCCAATTTGAACTACTTTTAAATTTTCTCGACAGATTTTGATAGAAGTCCCAAATATCAAATTTCACCGAAATCCGTCAAGTGGAAGCCGCGCTGATACATGCGGAGACACAGACGGACGGAAGGACGAACATAAAGCTAATAGCAGCGACTACGCGAACGCGCCTACACACATTCCGTTCCGTCATCAGTTAACGTATACGGACAGAAGGGCTGTTGATTGTGATAATATTCTTTGTGTCTTTCTCAGTCTGACTTCTTCTGCCTACTCACTGTAGGTGTAGAGGGTTATTGTTACACCTGATCACACTCAATGATACACACACACACACACACACACACACACACACACACACACACACACACACACACACTCGGTAGTACTCCTCTGTACGAGTGATCAGCCCGTCTACCTGACAACACACAACATTCACAAGAAACAGACATGCATGCCCCCCGGCGAGATTTGCACCCGCAATCCCAGCAAGCGTGCGGCCGTAGTCCCACGCCTTAGACGGCGCGGCCACCGGGATCGCCTCTGATAGTGTGACAAAACACGAATACACTGGGTGAATAAAGTTCAGCTGGTTAGTGCTGAAGAATGGGACACTTAATCACCACTGTTCAAGCTCTGAGGTTTTCGTAGCGGTGTAGCTGAGGATTCCTGTCTTTTTTGGATATAACGCTGTGTTCGTGGGTAACCCGATGCCAACGTTTCGAGGCAACGCAGTGCCATCTTCTTCAAGGGTAAGAAAGTCAAAGAAGAGTGAAGAAGGAGCGGATTACCCGATGACGCAGAAGAAACGGATCCTGTCAACACTGTTCTTTAACCTTTTAAAGCCTAGCGGTAACTTTACGTACCACCAGGTTTAACATTAAAAAATTCTACGTGGTGCCCACATTGCGTTTATGTGTTTTGTACGGATCTCAGAACAAACAGCAACTTTTGCCTTATAAAACATTAAGAGACTGGTTTTTATAACCGAAGTGGAGAGTGTTTACAGCGCGGTACGCACTGAGTCCTTATATAAAACAGATACGCTTCGTCTTTAAAGGGTTAAAGAGCAGATTCGGCCGGACCTGACCTCAACCAGCCGATATCAGAACAATACAGCTCATCGTGCCCAGTATCCGCTAGGAATTCTGCATCCGCTGCGCTGCACGCACGCTTGCAGGCCACTAGCAGGACACGGAGACATCCTGCAGGATGGCCAACTATCTATAGAGCCTCTGATATCCGCCCACCGTCAAATATCGCTTTCTGTCTCGTAACAGATGACATGAAGCATTCGTTGAGTAGGAAATAACGTTGAAACTAATAAGACAGACACTGTACGCATAACGTAACATTGAGGCGCGTTCGCGTAACCACTGTTACCGTGGAAAGCAATAAGTATTACATATTCTGCGCGCGCGCGCGTGTGTCTGTAGCCTTAGTTATCCTGCATGCAAAGCGCATGTGCCGTATTATATTATCGTCTGTGGCCTGTCTGGCTTTACCATATTTTTTCACATTATCTCTCATAAAAGGTACGATTTTAGGGAAAAAGGTTTTTGAAAATAAAATGTGTGTTCTGATTTTCTCTACAACTTTTGTCTGAAACATTTCTCATTATAAGAAGAACTTACTGAAGCATTATAATAAATGTACGTAAGTCGTCACGTAAAGTACCAGTTATTCTTGTCAGATTTCAATCAAAATTATATTTTTTCAACAGATTGTCGAAAAATAACAAAATACCTGGTTACATGAAAACCCGTCCAGCGGGAGTCCAGTGTTGTTCCACGCTGACGGACGGACGGACAGGCAGATATGACGAAACTAAAAGTCGCTTTTTGCAATGTTGCGAAAGCGGCTAAAAACGACAATTCTACATGAAGGCAACTGGAAGGACACTGCATGTAAGTCAAATTAGACCGTGACAAATTACTTCCACACAGGTGTGCACAAATCCCATGCGCCTGGTCGCCTGAGCGACTAAATTTTGTATGGTGGCGCCAAATATTGTCTGCAAAATTACTGCAATTCCCCACCCCAATCCATAACATACAGAAGTGTGCATCAGTTCACACGCACCACACAGTAAGTGCCAGACAACAGAGAGGTTCAGAGGTCACTGCAGAACTGTGCGTCTTCAGTATGGAAAGTGTTTCATGTCCCCCTCCTGGAGCCCAGGAGTTGCAGATGGCTCCTAGATTTTTCGAACATTTGTGGGCCCCTGCTTCCACGTCATTTCCTCTTCATTACTGACTAAACATCCAATCACTGGACAGTACATACTCCCTGCTGCAGACAACGCAGTTCACTATACGTTAACTAATCATAAATACACAGAACGACTACTCATTTTTGTCAACAATACCGTGAAGTAACTGCAGTGAAGATGACACGTACCAGCCACCAGCGGTACGTGTTACAAGCCGGGATAGCACAGTCGAGGTAATGACTAGCTGCTGGTGACAGCCAATGGACCTTCTTGCGATTTGCAACCGGGGCAAGCCTCTTCTCCAAAACGCCCACACCGCCTCTGGGGCCCACCCAGCCTCCTGTAGAGTGGAAGCAGAGTGCTCTTGCCCCTGGGGAGGTAAGGAGGCCAGGCGTGAAGCTGACCACTCACTTCGTCGAAAGTTCAGAATAAATGGAGCTGTACGAACCCCACTACCCCATACGCCTTTATGGCATGCATAGCGAAAACTTTACCTTTACCTTACCGGAATGTGTTACGTAATATACTGACAAGACAACCGGAGCTGCCACCGCCGCCACAACCACCACCGCCACCGCCACCACCACCACCACCACCGCCACCACCGCCTACACCACCACCACCACCACCACCACCGCCGCCGCCACCACCACCACGGCCGCCACCACCACAACCACCACCACCACCGCCGCCACCACCACCACCAACACCGCCGCCACCACCACCACCACCACCACCGCCGCCACCGCCACCACCGCCACCACCACAACCACCATCACCGCCACCACCACCACCGCCGCCACCACCACCACCAACACCGCCGCCACCACCACCACCACCACCGCCGCCACCACCACCACC
>BLKM01000099.1:928176-973124 GCA_013340265.1 Coptotermes formosanus
TATATAAGGCAACATGTTTCGGCCACCTAGGTGGTCATCATCAGGCCTGGGTACAAGATATAATAGAAGAAGATTATAGCCAATGAGATATAGGTGGCCGAAACATGTTGCCTTATATACTATAAATAATAATTTTATATTGAAGTTGTGAAGACGGCTTTGCAATCCGTAAAGATAGTCAATTCAGTACCCCAACCAAATGCACTCTAATTTTCACACATACGTGCTCCCTGAGGATTGTGTACTGGCGCCGAAACATGTCGCAGTTTTGT
Organism: Coptotermes formosanus; assembly: GCA_013340265.1. NCBI lineage: Eukaryota > Metazoa > Arthropoda > Insecta > Blattodea > Rhinotermitidae > Coptotermes > Coptotermes formosanus. Next base: position 928,449 of record BLKM01000099.1, read on the forward strand.
GTATAACACTTACATGCGAATATTAGGGTGCGTCTGGCTGGTGTAATAAATTGACTATCCTACCTGCAGTTCCACAATACCCAGACTTGGTTAGTGGGTAACGAGGGGTTCCATTATTAGGCTAACGCACACGACTTGGATACAGCTTTATACGATTATCGTAGTGTTTCTTTCCTGTGGCGCAAAAGCCCAAATCGGGCCTAGGTCGCCTCCCTTCGGAGGTTTCTAGATCACACTCAGACACCAGGGCTGTGGAGTCGGTACACAAAAGCTCCGACTCCGACTCCTCGAGTTTTAAAACTCCGACTCCGACTCCTTGATAAAAGCTCAATATGTATCAATAACGGTAAACCTATAAGACATTTCATCGCCACCACGTGAATCATCAGGCTACTGTTTAGACTTATAACCTATATTTAAGTATAAGTCTAATGGTTACTGTAGCTATCAGGGCTCTGGAGTTGGAGTATCTAGTTAAGATTTTAGACTGAGGTCGGAGTCGGAGTCGGTACATTTTTACCGATTCCGACAACACCTAAAATTCCTTCCGACTCCGACTTCACAGCCCTGTCAGACACACCACAGCCGGTAGGACTCCTCCGGACGAGGGATCGGCCCCGTCGCAGAGACCTCTATCTGACAACACACCACTCACAAGAGACAAACATCCATGCCCCCGGTGGGATTCAAATCCACGATCCCAGCAAGCGCTCGGTCGAAGGTCCACGCCTTAGACCGCGCGGCCACTGGGATCGGCCATCGTCGTGTTTCTGTAAGGACAAATCAGAAGTAACTGTATTTCACAGGAAGAACTGTTACTTCTGCGACGCTGAAAACCGGAACGCATTCACGCATCTCGTTAATATGATTTTAAGAACTATCATTAGAACATAAAAAGTATAAGAAACGTTTATATGATTTACCCAGGAGGTGTCCCTTGGATCATTTCCCAAGATCCTAGAAAGCGGGTGACAAGAACAAACCGAAAACTTAATGACCTCAGAGCAAAAATAACTAATAGCCTATGGTGCTAATAAAGCAATCTGAATTAACTAATTAACTAAATAAAATTCATACACCAGAGATCTGGAGAAGTAAAGGTCTCTAGAATAGGCAAGAAAATTCCAAACCTCGTATGGAGATTTAAGGTTCGTTACCGTGTCCACAGCAGCCAGCAATGAGACAGGCAGTCCCTCTTAACCCACTTTCTTGGTAGCGATGTTTAACGCTGACCTATTACGGAGGCCAAACAAGGGAAGTAATTATACAAGTATACACAGGATAATATTATACAGAGGAAGGAACGGCATAAACAGGAAATATGCAAATACCGAAGCAGTGTAATTACAAGGTCTGCCGACGTCTTCAGCAGTACACGTGGACACGTGCACATCTTGTTAGGTGAAATTCCTGCCGTCAAAACGCTGCCATTTAGTAAAAAAAAATAAAAAATAAAAAAAATAAAAAAATAAAAAAAAATAAATAAAAAAATAAAAAATAAATAAATTTTAAAGTAAGAAACGCACTAAAAAGTGAAGTATGTCAGTGACATTTACTATATCGCATAGAAGTTGACGATTTTCATTTTACATAATTTTTACCAGTTCTCTGCACAGAACACGCGGCGATGCAAAGTTTTGCAAGTCTAGCGCCAATCTGCAAACTTACGTATCAAAATAGCCTGCCTCCCAGGTAATATTAAAGCAACTTTTTTTTTTGTGATGCAACAGCCCAACTCGGGTCCAAACCGTCCCACTGTTGAGGTTCCTAGATTACACACACACAGACACACACACACACTGTACGACTCCTCTGAACGAGTGATCAGCTCCTCGCAGAGGCCGCTACATACACAACACAAGAGACGAACATCCACCCCTCAACGGGATTCGAACCCGCAATCCCAGGAATCGAGCAGCCGCAGACATACGCCTTAGATCGCACGGCCACCGGAATCGGCCAACGAAGCTATTAGCTCTTCCTAATCTTAAATTTCTGTAAAATGTTACAGTTTTGACCCGTGTCACTTTTCTCGCAAAACGGGATGTACTGAACGCAATACAACCGGCGTTCGCCGAACTACACGTAAGATAAGTGAGCTTACGACGAAATTAAAGGTTAAATCGCCATGCTTAATTAAGTACAGATGAGTACACGTAGGCCTGTAGTCTCACACATTCGTAAGTTCTACCCTACATGGTGGCGGCCAACTCCACCATGTCCCTTTTACTCCCGACAAACATTACTGCTGGAAACATAATCAGCTTAGACGGAGTGCAGCCACAGTGCAGCACGTGACTTAACGTGAAGTGCTGTTTGTGTAAAAGTAATAAAAGAAAATCTCTCCGAATGCCATGAAGGCATACGGGGGGGGGGGGGGGGGGGGGGCGACAAAGGTACAGTTCCACACATAATTTAACCATTTAAAGCCTAGCGGTAACTTTACGTACCACCAGGTTTAACATTAAAAAATTCTACGTGGTGCCCACATCGCGTTTATGTGTTTTGTACGGATCTCAGAACAAACAGCAACTTTTGCCTTATAAAACATTAAGAGACTGGTTTTTATAACCGAAGTGGAGAGTGTTTACAGCGCGGTACGTACTGAGTCCTTACATAAAACAGATATGCTTCGTCTTTAAAGGGTTAATAGGAAGCTGGGTAGGCCCCAGAGACGGTTTGGACTTTTCGGAGAACACAAAAATTTCTTGCCGCTGCCGGGAACTGAACCTCGGACCGCCCAGCCCGTAGCCTAGTCAGTATACCGACTGCGCTATCCCGCCTCCCCCTTGTTTATGTAACAAAATTAATGTTTACACAGGCCAATAAGCAATAGGAACAATTATCATAGTGAACAGAAATTATGAACTGCAATCTTATAGGAATTAAATTAACCAATAACAAAGTTTCGTCTTACTATGCAAGAGCTTGCCGATCCCAGTGACCGCGCGGTCTAAGGCGTGGGTCTGCGGCCGCTCGATTGCTGTGACTGTGGGTTCGAATCCAGCCGGGGGCATGGATGTGTCTCTTGTGAGTGTTGTGTGTTGTCAGGTAGAGGTCTCTGCGACAGACTGATCACTCGTCCAGAGGAGTCCTACCGAGTGTGGTGTGTCTGAGTGTGATCGTGAAGCCTCTACAATGAGGAGGCCCTGGCCCACTGGGGGCTGTTGCGCCACTGGGGGGGGGGGGAGGAATTCAAGACCTTTACGTGAAAACTACCACTGCGGCGCTGAAACAATATTCCATTTGTGGATATGTCTGAACGTCACAAAAATTATAAAATCCTCTGCAAAATATAATTTAAAACCTTCAGGACGAAATACGGTGATGTCAGTGTTCTACTACATTCAACGTCACCGGTAATCTCAGCAAAGCCGATCGGACAGCCTCGTAATTACAAAATGCTGCTTTCTTTGTCAGTTTTCTATCCCAAATTTACAAAAGACCTCCCTCTACGAGGCAGAAACCTCCAAAATGTTCAGTCAATTAACTGAAATCCGCTGCTGCGTCTGCATTTTAATGTTAGAGTTTATCAGTTTATCTGACAGTTTTATGGCCATAATTAGGTGTTTAAATACACCCAGGATTACACGAACAATTCGGAAGAGAAGGATTATTCAACTGTCTTTAATGACAATGTGAGAAGGCAGGGGGGCGGGATAGGGGGGCATTATCAATGCAATGAGTAGGAAGCAATGGTGTAATGATACTTATACGGGAAAATGGAAATACTGCGAGAAAAACCCGTCCCGGAGACACTTAGCCCACAACAAATTCCATATGAACAGACCTGGTACCGAATCCGGACCTGCGTAATGACAGACCGGCGACTAATCGCCTGACCAAAGTCAGTTCGGTATAGAAACAAGAGAGGCAATACATGCACAATGCAACACTGACGCGCGTTCGCGTAGGCATCGTTGCAATGGAAAAACAATAAGTATTAAACATTATGCGTGTGGACGTGTCTTCATTCTTGCCTTAGTTACCCGGAATGAAAATGGCGTCTTTTCTGCGCAGCATTATGTTGCCATCTGTGGCCTGTCTGGCTCTACCATATTTTTTCCACATTATCTCATAAACGGCACGATTTTCGGAAAAATATTATTGAACCTAAAATGCGTATTCTGATCAGCTCTACAACTTTTGTTCGAAACATTTCTCATTCTAAGAATAATTCCTCGAGATAATACCACAAATGTACATACGTCGTCATGTAAAGTACCTGTTATTCTTGTCATATTTTAATGAAACCTGAATTTTCTCGATAGATTTTCGAAGAATACTCAAATATCAAATTTCATGGAAATCCGACTTGTGACAGCTGAATTCTTCCATGCGGACGGACAGACACACAGACGGACGGACAGACACACGGACAGGCAGGCAGACATAACGCAGCTAATACTCGGTTTTCGCAATATTGCGAACGCGCCTAAAATAACCGAAAAAAAGGATTCATGGGATATCCCAGTATATGACGGCATCACTCAGCACGTCTGTGAATGGCGACCTTAGCATAAAGTTACAAGGCAGCTACACGTTAGCCAAACAAGACTTCACTTAACACACTTATTATTATGGAGATGCGAAATACTCTCATCAATACGTATAAAACAACACAAGCAACTAAACCAGACGATCCCGAGACGCAATGCACAAGCATACTCCGGTTTGATGTTAATGGTGTTTGCTGAATAAAAATTACTCTGCAGTGCCTGCTGTGACGCGATGCAAGTGACGAATGGGAAAGTCATCGCCAGTGGGCAGTCAGAACTCGCTGTAGCCGGAAATGTGGTGAATCAGATATCACGGACTGATTATCGTGCGTCTGAAGTTCCTCATACGACCTCGAAACTTATACAGCCAGATATGCAATGAATATAAACTGATTTGAAAGCGCAAAATTCCAGAACCCGCAGTTCGTTGGGTGTCCATTCTTAGACACGAGGTGAAGCTATTAAACAACCAGACAATTTTTAAAAACTTACTTCAGTAATAAAATGACTACCTAGTACGTGTTATCGACTTCAATGTCAGCTCCATCGGAAACTACACACAGTTACATACTAGCCTCTAGGACATGAAGCATGCCTTGAGGCAAGGGCGCACCCAACGGAGGGTGAGGGCTGCCGGGCCGCAGCCCCCCCCCCCCAAACCACCCAAAACTGAAATTTAAAAAAACACAGATTTTGTAGATATTATGATATCAAAAGTTTTACGTGATGTCCACTTCAGACAAAATCATCCACTGAAATCGGCTGATGAACTAGTACATTACAATTTTGAAAAATAAATTAATAAAATTAAAAAAAGCAAGAAAATAGGACACTGTGATCCAGTCATGGAACATGTAGTCATATTCGTACGTACATAAATGCATTTTCAGACAGTGTTACGTTGTACTTACATGACTTTTACACTATAATTTTTAAGATCAAACATAAATTCTACATAGTTTCAGGGTCCCCCCCCCCCCCCCAAGGAAAAGTTCTGGGTGCGCATCTGCCTTGAGGTCATTTATGACGCTGCTTTAAGAAACTCTGCCGTCTTCGACTGTTGTAACCACAACTTCTATCAGTGGATACGACAGCCATATCTATGATGCTGGCGCCATGGGCTCTTGAATACCCTTTTAAAGCCTAGCGGTAACTTTACGTACCACCAGGTTTAACATTAAAAAATTCTACGTGGTGTCCACATTGCGTTTATGTGTTTTGTACGGATCTCAGAACAAACAGCAACTTTTGCCTTATAAAACATTAAGAGACTGGTTTTTATAACCGAAGTGGAGAGTGTTTACAGCGCGGTACGCACTGAGTCCTTATATAAAACAGATACGCTTCGTCTTTAAAGGGTTACGTCGCTTTGGTGGCCGAGCGCAGTTGGGAGTACGACTTATAGGGCTTTGGTGGAACAGTAATAGAATTCAGAAGTATTGCTTCACATCGTTGTTTGCACCGTGCGTTTTTACTGAGATGGCGCCTAGAAAGTTACCAACAACAATGCACTATTTAATAAGTAACAAAAGTTGTTACCGATCATCTCAGCTCCGACATGTTTCGGTGGCGGCTACCACCGCCATCAGGGAGAGTTTTTATACAGCAAGCTGGAACACCGCTGGTATAAAACAAAGTCCGTCTTGTTACGCATGCGCTGCAAAAGTTCACTTCACACCATCTATCTGCATGTCTACTGTGCTTTATGTGGTTACACTGTTACCGCCATTGTCTCGTTGTTGTAAATACGTAGTATAATACACACACACTCCCCAAATTATGCAGTTTCAACTTCAGCAATTTTAAAAAAGCGGAAAAAAATTGAAATAATATTTTCGAAACGCGCACAGTGACACAAATGTGGCAGAAGAATACTGTTGGGCGATAACACAGGCAGCGGGCGGTCGTGCAGCAGCCGATCGGGTTCCAGTATCCGTGATTTCAGGCTTGCACCGCGATGCTGATGAGATCTGCGCTCTTCTGGGATATTACGCAGCGTCGAATGGTAATCATTTACCGACGTTTCGGGACAACGTATCAGTCCCATCTTCAAGGGACTTCTTCGCCCTTGAAGATGGACCCGATACGTTGTCCCGACACGTCGGTAAAGAATTACCTCTCGACACTACGTAATATCGCAGAAGACAGCAGATCTCAGGTTCCACTATGTTGGAATTTGGATTTAAACCTTTTAAAGCCTAGCGGTAACTTTACGTACCACCAGGTTTAACATTAAAAAATTCTACGTGGTGTCCACATTGCGTTTATATGTTTTGTACGGATCTCAGAACAAACAGCAACTTTTGCCTTATAAAACATTAAGAGATTGGTTTTTATAACCGAAGTGGAGAGTGTTTACAGCGCGGTACGCACTGAGTCCTTATATAAAACAGACACGCTTCGTCTTTAACCTTTTAAAGCCTAGCGGTAACTTTACATACCACCAGGTTTAACATTAAAAAATTCTACGTGGTGCCCACATTGCGTTTATGTGTTTTGTACGGATCTCAGAACAAACAGCAACTTTTGCCTTATAAAACATTAAGAGACTGGTTTTTATAACCGAAGTGGAGAGTGTTTACAGCGCGGTACGCACTGAGTCCTTACATAAAACAGATACGCTTCGTCTTTAAAGGGTTAACTGGACTCTATCGTGTAAGGGAACGCCGGTACAGCGCCACTGTTTGTGCACTGCAATTTGTAGCGGTATATCGAGGGCGGCGGTACATTAAAATACCGCATAATAAGGACTTCTGTTCACAGACTTCGACGGGTAATGAGGATGGCGCTACATCGGGGGGGGGGGGGGTACTTTATAGGTGTTTGCCTGTATATCGATATATAGTTGACCACACGCACACTTGAGTTCCGACCGGTGCAAAATTGGACTTCCACCGGACCTTCCAGAACGTACCGTAACTATTGCGAACGTCGGGGTGCGTTTGCACGTAGGAAGGTATTGAGGAGTGAGGAAGGCCAGAAAGGGGAGACACACACACACACACCACCACACTGATTCCTGACACTGACTGTACCAGCATTATACTTGAATCTGTGAACGGTCACATGTGGACTTGTTGGTCGGCCGGGTAGCCTACTTTTCCAATTAGACGGGAGAGATCAAAAGAGTTGCCACGATGACTTGGAGCCGCTGATGGTGCGAACTTTCTAAACAAGGCCGGTGTTACTCAGGCACGTATTCAACGTGTGCGTCGGCGTTTCACTCCCACAACTTTAACATACTTTTCTTCCACGCCTTTCTGTTACCCAGTTATACTAATCAACAAATACATGCCTTCTACACATGGGTTTGACTGCAGCCATCCATTTGTGATCGTGCAGACTAGCATATTGTAGAGCAGCGGTTCCCAACCTGCCATGTATGTGACCCGCGACCCTACTATGTAAACGGCAACAGCGAGCGACCTTTACTATAAACGAACTAATCTTAACCCTTTAAAGACGAAGCGTGTCTGTTTTATATAAGGACTCAGTGCGTACCGCGCTGTAAACACTCTCCACTTCGGTTATAAAAACCAATCTCTTAATGTTTTATAAGGCAAAAGTTGCTGTTTGTTCTGAGATCCGTACAAAACACATAAACGCAATGTGGGCACTACGTAGAATTTTTTGATGTTAAACCTGGCGGTATGTAAAGTTACTGCTAGGCTTTAAAAGGTTAATATTCATCATCCCAGTTGGCGTTCACATACAGAGTTCTTTCTCAAAAAACAATCAGTCACAGCCAGCCTGTCTTGGTTTGATCTTTGATTTCAGAGCTCCCGGGTTTCGGCTTTCGTGAAGCCATCTTCAGGCTCTGCGTTTTTACAAGAACAAAAGTGTCTCTGCTTAATTTGAGGGGGAGGCCTTCTCATTTACAAATGCAAAAAATATACGATGTAAAAGAACTGTACATTTGTAAAGAAGAAGGCTTCCCCCTCAAATTAAGCAGAGACACTTTTGTTCTTGTAAAAACGCAGAGCCTGAAGATGGCTTAATGAAAGTCGAAACCTGGCAGCTCTGAAATCAAAGATCAAACCAAGACAGGTTGGCTGTGACCGATTATTTTTTGAGAAAGAAGCCCATAAATGAACTAATACTAACATCTTTTCTTGACCACTACATAACATAGCCACTTATTAAAAAAATATTAAATCTGTAATGTTACTTGTCAAATCCAGTATTTTTGGGATAATACTAAATACACAAAACATGCAAGAAATAAATCTTTATTTAAATAACTCGTACACGTGCTGGTTTTTCATAATTATCGCGTTCTCTATAAAACCCTCTCGCGAGCCTACGTCAGACCCCCCCCCCAAAAAGCCCTGAGGCTGGGAACCACTCTTGTACAGCATTTGTATGGTACAGACCTTTTAAATGTGGTTAAGAATTGTGGGCACATTAATACTACAAGGCCGCTTGTCTGTACCGCTTAATGATTTAAAAAATTAACCCCTGGTGCATTCAGACCATCAATCAACAGTACGAGAAACGTAGGAAGACACAGGAATATCCGCAGCATCGTGTTTTATCATTTTGACCGCAGCGTGTCTTGTAAAATTAATTCCATGACTTATGAAGCTTCAACAAAAGGTGAACAGACTGAGCCCTTGGCCAAAACTTTTGCCACAAGCTCAAGCAGACGAGGACGTCGCGATACTAATTATTACATGTGACGCGACGTGGGTCTACGTGAACGATGTCGAAGAAAAGCAGCAGTAATCACAGAGGCAATCAAAACCACTGCCAAGACCGAAAAAAAAAGCGCGTAAAAATAGGATCGAAAGCGGAGACCTTGCTTACCGTTATCTTCGACTGTCGAGGGTTTTAGTGCATTGCGAGGTCGTTTCTAGAGGTCAAACAGTGAATGAAGCATTCCAGCTGACAGAAGCAATGCAAAATAAAAGACCGGCATTTTGTCGGAAAGATAGCTGGTTACGTCTCCACGACGTCTCCGCACACGAGGTGTCCTCCGTCCCAAAGCTTCTCGCGAGAACAAGAACTGTAGTGGTTCCGCAGCCAGCCTACACATCTGACGTCTCTTCACAGGACTTTATTCTGTTCCCAAAATAGAAAGTTGGTTTAAAACGACGTAGATTTGAATCAGCAGATAAAATACAAGAAAAAATGCTACAGCAGTTAACGCTGATGTTTTCAAAATTGTGTATGGAAGGCTGGGGAAAACGGTGGATTGGTAGGAATCGTATTAAGGCAGAAGAGGACTGCTGAAAAGGGAAGAATGTTGAATAAAATTTATCTGGTACGTACTACGAATTATTTAATCGGTACGAGGACTTAATAAACAGACCTCGCATACGTCTATGAGCAGAAGCAGTTTTCTTTCTTTCGTTACCAAGGGCAGTCATACTTGGTATAATCAGCAACACACAACCACCTGTTACGAGCAAGTATTTCCGTTTAGTAACGTCGTAACGAACTCTAAGACTGCGTACTCCAGCGACGTGTCTGACAATAATAAAAACCGCATAAAGTTCTATAAAGTATTAGTAGAATTAACCAACAAATGCACAATGTTTTTGTTCTATATTTATTTTCACTTTTCCCCCGACATATTTCGGCATCTACGTGCCATTCTCAAGGGGGTCCAGTCTAATTACATAAAACTTTATCGTGCAATGACACGTGACTCTTAAAAACGTCTAAAATCTTAAAGGTTAAAATTCTTCTTCTATAAACTATAAAATATGTAACTTTGCTCTGGTTTTGTTATTGCTGTGCCGTTATGTGATAAGGCATCTTATCACATAACGCCAAGTTACATATTTTATAGTTTATAGAAGAAGAATTTTAGCCTTTAAGATTTTAGACGTTTTTAAGAGTCATGTGTCAATGCATGATAAAGTTTTATGTGATTAGAATAGACCCCTTTGAGAATGGCACTAGATGCCGAAACATGTCGGGGAAAAAGTGAAAATATAAAACAAAAACATTGTGCATTTGTTGGTTAATTTTGCTAATATATAAATATATGCGCGGAAATGAGCTACGTAAAGCTTCTACAGAGTACGTTCCCTTATAGGAATGTGGTACCAACTACGTCCGCCCACACACACCCGGTACTGGTAATGGTTTACTGTTTCGGCCGAGCTACAACTCGCCCCCTTCGCCTCCGTCGATTATACAGCGATGGTGTGCTGAAGGGTGTAAAAGGGTACGGGAATTTTGGCTGGGGTAGAGATTATCTAGTCTCAAGGACTACGCGGAAAAGACTTTACGTCAACATGCCCTGCGCCATAATTCCATTTCACTTTGACGCCTTCTCTCTTCTGGGATATGACGCGTGGTGCGTTGGTAGTTGATTACCGACGTTTCGGGACAGCTTATTGGGTTATCGGGGAAAATGAAGGAGGCTTTACTTTCCTTGAGAACCAATCACTGCCCACACCATGCCTTACGTAATTACGTATCCACCTGTTCCCGGAATTCGTCTCGGAAACATCGATCGTTGAAGATGGAACCGACAGGCTGCCCCGAGACGTCTGCAACCAACTGACCACCCTACGACGCGTAACATCCCAGAAGAGCGAAGGCCTCCACTGCAACGTCACGGAAGCCTGAGATCCACACTGAGACCCCCCCGCGGGAACCGAACCCACGAACGGCCAGACCAACTACTTCCATCTTTGCCGGAGCGCGCACCAGTTGAGACCCTGAAGACGCAATCCCTGCCGCCAATATTATTATGTTTGTTCTGAGATCCGTACAACACACATAAACGCAATGTGGGCACCACGTAGCATTTTTTAATGTTAAACCTGGTGGTATGTAAAGTTACCGCTAGGCTTTAAAAGGTTAAAGACGAAACGTATCTGTTTTATATAAGGACTCAGTGCGTACCGCGCTGTAAACACTCTCCACTTCGGTTATAAAAACCAGTCTCTTAATGTTTTATAAGGCAAAAGTTGCTGTTTGTTCTGAGATCCGTACAAAACACATAAACGCAATGTGGGCACCACGTAGAATTTTTTAATGTTAAACCTGGTGGTACGTAAAGTTACCGCTAGGCTTTAAACGGTTAAGAATCCAATAGTTACCGCCTGCGGCACGAACTCGACCACGGTCACGCAGCAACATTAATCCGCATAAAAACAGCAATTATGCAAACATGAAGTAACTACACACAATAAAAAGTGTAACTGCAGGTGAGAACGCAATTTTTTTAGGTCATGCACGGTAGAGTGGCTACAGAACTCACAAGGCAAGTCGTCGGTAAAGTGGGTCTGTGGCACAACAAACACGCGAACCAGCTGAAGAAATCGATTGGACCTCACATGACCTTACATCACAGCAAAAGAAACTTGTACAATGTGATGATGATGATGATGATGATGATGATGATGATGATGATGATATTAGATGTGATAATGATCTACGCCGGCGTCTTCAGCTCCAGCGACAAATCGCAGGCAAAAACAATCCTAAAACAAGCAGCAACTGGCACGACTCGCAGCAGTGAATACTAACTGCCAATTGCGACAATGGCTGGTGGTGCCTTAAATCTACATAATTTGTACCAACCTACATAAAAAATACTGACACGTCTGTTAACTCTAGCATGCTCGCTATTCCAAAGCACAATAACGAAGCGAATTCCGTATCATGTACATTTTGTTTCACGACACTGGAGATGAAAAGAAAAGAAAAGAAAAGAAAAGAAAAGAAAAGAAAAGAAGAGAAAAGAAAAGAAAAGAAAAGAAAAGAAAAGAAAAGAAAAGAAGAGAAAAGAAGAGAAAAGAAAAGAAAAGAAGAGAAAAGAAAAGAAAAGAAAGCAAAAGGAATTATTGTAAAAGCAAATTTCAGTGGCTCCCACTTTCTTCGACAAACATACGCAGCTGAAATTGAAAGAAGTAACAACAGGGCTGAAAAAAGACATGACAATGTGCGTATAACCTAACATCGAGGCGCGTTCGCGTAACCACTACTGCCGTCGAAAAGCAATAAATATTACATATTCTCTGTGTGTGTCTGTAGCCTTAGTTACCAAGCATGCATAGCGCATGCGCCGTATTATATTGCCATTTGTGGCCTGTCCAGCTCCACAATATTTTTCCACATTATCTCATAAACGGCACGATTTTCGGAAACAATGTTACTGAACATAAAATGTGTTTTGATTTTCTCTGCAACTTTCGTCTAAAACGTTTCTCATTCTAATAATAATTCAGTCAGATTTTATAATAAACCTGCACATGTCTTCATGCAACGTACCCGTTGTTCTTACCAGATTTCAATGAAACTTGAGTTTTCTCGACAGATTTTCGAAAAATACTAAAATATCAAATTCCATAAAAATCCACCCAGTGGGAGCCCAGTTATTCCATGCGGACGGACAGACATACGGACATTAAGAAGCTAATAGTGGCTTTTCACAATCTTGCGAAACCGCCCATGTAATGAGGGGGAGACAAAACATGGCAGCAAAAATGTCTGAAAAGAGTTCACTAGCGTTGTAACGGGACATTAGTTTTAGTTGTGGTAAAAAGATCGTATATGGAATGCTGTACTACAAAAGCAAGAAGCGGGATGGCATGGTTGTTAGCATTAGTGTAAAAAGAAAACAGAAATCAAATAGGTAAAGGAAGATGTCCGTTATGTTGAGGTAACCAGGATGTCAAACACGTAGTGCTGACATAGTCACAAATGAGAAAACAGAGAACGGAACTTTTAAATGAAAAACTGTTGAACATGAATGAGGAGACCGCTTGTAAGCAAACATTAACCCTTTAAAGACGAAGCGTGTCTGTTTTATATAAGGACTCAGTCCGTACAGCGCTCTAAACACTCTCCACTTCGGTTATAAAAACCAGTCTCTTAATGTTTTATATGGCAAAACTTGCTGTTTGTTCTGAGATCCGTACAAAACACATAAACGCAATGTGGGTACCACGTAGAATTTTTTAATGTTAAACCTGGTGGTACGTAAAGTTACCGCTAGGCTTTAAAAGGTAAAGATCTAGATAGCCATATAGACAAACTTAACTGTGAGTGGTTTAATAAGATACACGGTTTGTAAAGAAAGCAAATATTTAATGGCGAAAAGGCTACCACCGTGACAACCCGAGGTTAATCGGAAGGTAGCCCCAAGCGAAGAAGAATGAACTAGGGCTTACAAGACCGGTAATTTTTTTCCGGTATTAGAAGACCGGCATTGATATAAAAATACCGGTTTTTCGGTACTAATTTAAAAATAATCGTTCGTGATTTATTCACATAAAGGTTATAAAATCGACAATACATAATATCATCGAATTTGCAACTGAGGGACTGTTATATACAATACATATGTAACGGAAACCGGAAAACGTCATGAGACTCAGATCTGGTTTACTGGACACTTTGTTGCATACAACAGGAAAAGTAAATATTGCATGTTAATGAATAATTTCAGACATTGTTGTATTATAAAATCTAAAAATATTTTTCTGTTAGCGAGGTAGTTTTGTAACAACAATGTGTGACGGCGAGTCATGACACACTTATCACCAAGATAAGACGCAACAAACAACCAACCACCTTTCCTGGAACTGGAATACCATATTAATACCGATATCCTGGTTTTATAAATCTAAAATAACGAAATACCGGTATTAAAATTTTGACTGATATTGTAAGCCCCAGAATGAACTGAACGCAATATGGGGCTGAGGCAACGAAGTGTTATCTTTTTGAGTTAACCTTTTAAAGCCTAGCGGTAACTTTACGTACCGCCAGGTTTAACATTAAAAAATTCTACGTGGTGCCCACATTGCGTTTATGTGTTTTGTACGGATCTCAGAACAAACAGCAACTTTTGCCTTATAAAACATTAAGAGATTGGTTTTTATAACCGAAGTGGAGAGCGTTTACAGCGCGGTACGCACTGAGTCCTTATATAAAACAGATGCGCTTCGTCTTTAACCTTTTAAAGCCTAGCGGTAACTTTACATACCACCAGGTTTAACATTAAAAAATTCTACGTGGTGCCCACATTGCGCTTATGTGTTTTGTACGGATCTCAGAACAAACAGCAACTTTTGCCTTATAAAACATTATGAGATTGGTTTTTATAACCGAAGTGGAGAGTGTTTACAGCCCGGTACGCGCTGACTCCTTATATAAAACAGATACGCTTCGTCTTTAAAGGGTTAATATACAGGAGCAAAACCTTTAATGGCGTCTGCTCATTTACGAGCAGCAGTTCTTGGAGCATGCGCACAGAAACTGGATAAGAGCTAAATTAGCCCTTGTTTTTGCTGGTAGTTAACAATTACTATCTGGCTCTCTCTTTAAGTAATTTCGTCACACAGGAACAATGACACACCGACGGTATTCCGCCAATAACTACCGAAATCATAAATACGAAAAGTCAATGTGTGAAATCAAATACAGTTTCGTACAGACAGGTACACATGAAAGCTGTCAAAAGAGAAAACGGCGTTTCACTGTGTGTTGCTTCTACTGAGCACATAAAGAAAATGCTTCCTTGAGTGACCATACAAAAATAAAGCCGGGGGCCCTACAAAAGCGTAATCCCGACTTGAAAATGAATATAGACATATATAGAAATTTTAATTTTATATTTTTTTATATTTTCCATACCGTGCATTATAAATAATTTTTTTTAATATTATCCAACTATGGGTCCGAAAGATGTAGAAGCGAAGTGTTTTTAAATTCACTTGAACACGGCTATAACGACGACGGGTTATACGACACGTTAGATATAGCGTCAAAAATTCTCTGGTACCAACTAATTCCCCACAAGGCATATGTTTTTCTAGCTCGCTTAGTACGACACACATAAGAGCACCTACCTCGGATATAACGACATTGCCAATCATCCGTACTAACATAATTTTCCAAGAAGCATGACTCAACGCGCGGCAATCTCCGACCCATGCTAACTGCAACCCATCAGCTTTAATTTCAGGCTTTCGCCGCGATGTTGATCAGACCCGCGCTCTTCTGGGATATTACGCGGCATCGTGTGGTAACTGTCTACCGACGTTTCGGGACAACGTATCGGTCCCATCTTCAAGGGTCAAGAGACCTCTGACCCTTGCAACATGGGACCGATACGCTGTCCCGAAACGTCGGTAGACAATTATCCCATGACGCCGCATAATATCCCAGAATTGCGCAGATCCCAACCTATCAGCTGTTTATCAGGCGACTGCTTGACCATCCCATTACTGCCTATGCTCGTTTGCTACATGAAGGCAAACCGTTTATGGCCTAGAGAGTGGCGTTCCATTCGCTGAATGCAAGAAAGACCTAACTGAGCTGTCCGGCATTGAGATTTATGCCACTTTTGTATTTATGGCCAGTCAAGGGCCTGTATTTAGAGCTCACTGTGGTTTATACACAGACGTGTTGTGAACTGCTTCTATAAATCCAGGCCAAGGAACAGCAAAATGTTGTCTCAAGCTACACACATTTCTTACCATATGTGCAAATTTAGAATTAAAGAGTTTTTTGTTTCTAAATTTTAAGTGTAACTTAATGTACTTTACTGCGCAAGCCTCTACGGAAATTGACAAGTATAATAGATTAATTTTTATTCTTTCTAAATTTTAATTGTAATTTAAATTGAAAATAGATCATAGCGTGAAAATTTAAGTAGTATGCCTGCAGGCCTGGATTTTGTCTTGAAATATTTTTCCTTCACTTTTACCATCCACCTCGCTTACAGTGGTGACACTCGGTTATAACGACACAAATGCTTCGGTCCTTTCGATGTCGTTATAACAGAGTTAGACTGTATATTATTATGAACGAGTCAAAATTAGATGCATTTGTTGGAAAGGATAATATTTATATATAGAAATATACTTGGACACATAATCCGAAATGGTGAGGCCCCATGTACCCGCACAGATTTTGGCTGTAAACAAGCTTCACTTTCACTAACAGTTCCAGAATGCTGTTTCGAATCCTCCTCAGCTTTGATGTTCCTTTGTAGTAGGTATGTACAAATAAAAAATACACAGAGAAGGTACCGTATTATTATTAAGGGATATGAATTATTTTTACACCAGTCTGTGAATACAAGCAATATCGAAAAGCAATGTTTCGGTAGCAAGTTACAGTTAGTAATGGCTCACGGGCGCGTGCTTGAGCTGAAGAATCGGGCGCTCGTCGCTTAGAGTCGGGCCGCCCCATAACGCCCAAGTTCGCTTCACGTCAAGTGCCGTCTACAAAAGCCTGCATGTGAAGGCCAATCCTGACGTATGAAGTTCGTATCACTAATGCTTACAAATACAATTCATATCTCACACACACAAAACAATAATGCGTCTCCAATACAAAGGCCAATCAGTAAATGTAGTTTTCAAGAATCAGCTAAAAACTCTGAATCCCTTGAACACACTCGGCACAAAAAAATCTGCGTTTCTGAACGTTTAGCCAGAGGATATATATATATATATATATATATATATATATAGTTAGCATTTCGCATTATGGAGATTTTATGCCAGGGGTGCACAAATTTTCCAAAAATCTAGAAGCTACTTCAAAATTCTAAGCGTTGGAAAAAGAGACACGAAGCAAGTTCCATCCTGAGGATCCACAAATGTTATACGCCACCTTACAGAATTAGTCGCCCACAACTGGCGCCCCGAATTTTTTTCACTCCGGTTTTACGCCTACATAAAATGCAATGTATGCATCATTTCTGCGATGAGACGTCTTGGAGAAGTGATTCGACTTGAAAATTTAAGTCGTGTCGGATATCCCGCTGTCACTTGGGTCATACTTCCCGACGCTTCGAAGGATCGTAGTGCCTCCATCTTCAGGGAAAAGCAGACTAAAACTAGTCTGGGACTGACATTTACACGACGACACAGTGTAAAATCCCAGAAGACGTGAATCTTCAGCATCGATACCATCACACACGATACGACACGTTACATGTAAAGAAGAAGTTCCGGCGGACCAATATAGAACACAACTCCATGACATCTGCACCTTAGGCACCCTGTGCAAGGAACGCGTTACTCTCAATTTAACGTGTAGCCCAATTATTTGTTGCGTATGGTATACACAGTCGAACTCGGTTATAACGTCATGAAAGGTAAAGCAGTCCCATTACAGGCCTGGACAGGCCCTTAGTGTTCCAGAAGGTCGAGGCTCCCAGATTTCTAGACAATCGGCACTTGAAGGTGGTAAGGTTGTCAGCCCTACGCACCGACCGCGTTTACCCCCCAGGAAATATTCCTGGTACTCATTTCTTTAGAGGCTGAGTCGACCCCAGGGCCATAGTGCGACCGAAAGGATAATGTCAATGAAAAAATCCAATGATACCATCGGGAATCGAACCCGCGACCCGCCGGTTTGTAGCTCAGTGCCTCAACCAAGTGCGCCACCGCGGCCCCCATAACGTCATGAAACAGGATGAATATTTTGTGTCGTTATAAACGAGGAGTATAATGCTATGTTTAACAGTGAGGAATTAATTGGTACCACTGACGCTACAGACGAGGTGTCGTATAAACCGATGTCATTATTACCGGGTTCCACTACATTTCCAAATGTCTGATTTTTGTATTTGGAAACGTCTGATGGAAGATGCCAAGCCTTCTTGATCGGCTGTACAGAGTCTGAAGTGTTAATGAACTATAAGCACGCGTTTGCTATCAAATTCACAGAGCACAGACTTAGGTTTGTTTGCTCTAGAGTTTAGTGGCCTGCACTACTCTTATATGGCCTACGGGGAACGCGGGCAATGGTCGGATAAGTGGGCACAGGCAGTGCCATCCAGAAGCGATGACCGCATCCTTGTGCCTGGAAGTTTGCAACTGATGGCATATTGGAGTAACTGAAGCACAGAGTGTGGTAGTCTGACAGGTAGACCTACTGGCGTTTCGGAGAAACCTACTGCCTTAACCTTTTAAAGCCTAGCGGTAACTTTACGTACCACCAGGTTTAACATTAAAAAATTCTACGTGGTGCCCACATTGCGTTTATGTGTTTTGTACGGATCTCAGAACAAACAGCAACTTTTGCCTTATAAAACATTAAGAGATTGGTTTTTATAACCGAAGTGGAGAGTGTTTACAGCGCGGTACGCACTGAGTCCTTATATAAAACAGACGCGCTTCGTCTTTAACCTTTTAAAGCCTAGCGGTAACTTTACATAGACCAGGTTTAACACTAAAAAATTCTACGTCGTGCCCACATTGCGTTTATGTGTTTTGTACGGATCTCAGAACAAACAGGAACTTTACCTTATAAAACATTAAGAGACTGGTTCTTATAACCGAAGTGAAGAGCGTTTACAGCGCGGTACGCACTGAGTCCTTATATAAAACAGATGCGCTTCGTCTTTAAAGGGCTAATCTACCTGAGAGAGATAAAACCAGACAATGTACGCATAACGTAACATTGAGGCGCGTTCGCGTAACCACTGTTGCCGTGGAAAAGCAATAAGTATTAAATATTCTGCGCGCGCGCGCGCGCGCGTGTGTGTATAGCGTTAGTTATCCAGCATGCAAAGAGCATGCGCCGTATTATACTGTCATCTGTGGCCTGTCTGGCTGTACTATACTCTTCCACATTATCTCATCAACGGCACGATTTTCGGCAGTAGGTTTTAGAACATGAAACGTGTGTTTGGATTTTCTCTACAACGTTTGTCTGTACATTTCTCATTCTAAGAATTCAGCGATGTATTGTCATAACTGTACACAGGCCCTCATTTAGCTAAAGTGCCCATATTATCGTCGGATTTTAATGAAACTTGAATTTTCTCGATAGATTTTCGAAAAATTATCACACATCAAATTTAATGAATATCTGTCCAGTGGGGGCCGAGTTGTTCCATGTGCATAGATAGGCAGACAGACTTACAGACACCCAGCTAACAGTCAGTTTTCGTAATTTTACGCACACGCCTACAAATATCAGACCATAAGCGTCCTCTTCCCAATCATTTTGTTCTTGACATACATAGTAATTTATTTTTAAAATATGCATTACGAGGGTGGTCAGATACCACGTTCTGATGGCGTATAATTCCGTAACAAAACAACCTTGAACATCACGCATCCATCCCTCATGTGGCGCCGACCGATTGCCGTCTCCAGCGCTGAATTAAAACCTGACGCCGGCAAATCTAATCTTTTAAACCCCAGCGGTAACTTTACGTGCCATCAGGTTTAACCTTTTAAAGCCTAGCGGTAACTTTACGTGCCATCAGGTTAACCTTTTAAAGCCTAGCGGTAACTTTACGTACCAACAGGTTTAACATTAAAAAATTCTACGTGATGCCCACATTGCGTTTATGTGTTTTGTACGGATCTCAGAACAAACAGCAACTTTTGCCTTATAAAACATTAAGAGACTGGTTTTTATAACCGAAGTGGAGAGTGTTTACAGCGCGGTACGCACTGAGTCCTTATATAAAACAGATACGCTTCGTCTTTAAGGGGTTAATATGCAAACATTCTACATCGTGCCCACATTGCGTTTATGTGTTTTGTACGGATCTCAGAACAAACAGCGACTTTTGCCTTATACTATATTAAGAGACTGGTTTTGTATAATCGAGGTGGGTGGTGTTTACTGCGCGGTCCGCACCGAGGCCTTATATAAAACAGATCCGTTTCGTATTAAAGGGTTAAAGATGATCGCCATGTGGAAGCAGTTATGACCAGAGCTGTGGAGTCGGTACACAAAAGCTCCGACTCCGACTCCTCGAGTTTTAAAACTTCCGACTCCGACTCCTTCATATAAGCTCAATATGTATTAATAACGGTAAACCTATAAGACGTTTCATCGCCACCACGTGAATCATCAGGCTACTTTTTTGGATTATAACCTATATTTAAGTACAAGTCTAATGGTTGCTGTATTTATCAGGGCTCTGGAGTTGGAGTATCTAGTTAAGATTTTAGACTGAGGTCGGAGTCGGTAAAAATGTACCGACTCCGACTCCACCTAAAAATTCCTTCCGACTCCGACTCCACAGCCCTGGTTATGACATTATGGCTGATAACACAGGACACGGACTGATATCACCAGGGAATGTAAAAGCTCGTTCCACAATATGATATTTCAGCCGTGACGAAGACTACGTGTTGATTAGTAAACATACGTCATTCATTACGGAACAAAACCGTATGTGCTTATCACATACTGTTGCGTCGGCCGCAGTCAAAAGTACATTCGCAGCGGCGGAAGCAAGCGACACCGCGTATTGGCGGCAGTTAACTTGAAAGCAAGGACACTTGAATGCCTGCTCTAGCCGTGACTTGACTGCACTGCGTGCGCTGTAAACTAGAGTTCCAGTGGTTCGAGGTCGGTGCAGTGTCGCATTTACTTATGACGTAAGCAAGGTGCAGCTTCGAGTCTCGCATTAAATTCGGGGAATGCTTAGTTCAGAATGTTCTGCTTGCCGTTTGATATGCCATCTAAAAGTACGCGTAGCTGTAAAGATAAAAACATACAGGGACATTATTTTAGCTGATAACTCGCATCACTATTTGGGAGCAACCCTAACGAATCGAAACTCTATTCATGAAGAAATTAAGAGCAGATTGAAGTCGGGGAATGCTTGCTATCATTCGGTGCAGAATCTTTTGTCTTCCAGGTTGCTATCCAAAAACACAAAGATTAGGGTATACAGAACTATAATTTTACCTGTTGTTCTGTATGGATGCGAAACTTGGTCTCTCACACTGAGGGAGGAACAAAGACTGAGGGTGTTCGAGAATAGGGTGCTGAGGAGGATATTTGGGCCTAAGAGGGACGAGGCGACAGGGGCGTGGAGAAGACTACATAACGAGGAACTTAATGACCTGTACTCATCACCAAATATTATTCGGGTAATCAAATCGAGAAGACTGAGATGGGCGGGGCATGTGGCACGTAGGGGGGAGGAGAGAGGTGCATACCGGATTTTGGTGGCGAGACCCGAGGGAAGGCGACCACTTGGGAGACCCAGGCGTAGATGGGAGGATAATATTAAGATGGATATTCGGGAAGTGGGATGGGAGGACATGAACTGGATTGATCTGGCTCAGGATAGGGACAGGTGGCGGGCTCTTGTGAATGCGGTAATGAACCTTGGGGTTCCATAAAATGCGGGGAATTTCTTGACTAGCTGAGAAACTGTTAGCTTCTCAAGAAGGCCTCTGCTCCATGGAGTTAGTTAGTTAGTTAGTTAGTTAGTTAGTTAGATAACTCGCATCACTCTTCACTCATAGTGATGGCGGGCAGCACAGCGTTCATCGCTAGTCCAATGTACCGTGAGTCGGGGTCCAAGCGTTTTATTCAACGCACTGCAGTTGATTTGGTTCTTTTCATACACAATATCTAAAGACGTTGTTGAGAGTGTTTCTCTTCGGCTCGCAGACAAGCATCACATCTAATAAACACGTTATTCACTGTACGCTGAAATTTTAGGCGTAAAACGAGCCAACAGGAAGTGGGCAGCGACAAGTGTCAGGTAAAATAGTATCAAAATATAAGGTAATTTTAAACAATTTCGTACGGGTGTGAAACTTGCCTTTTCACTCACGGGTAGACACCGAGTATTTCGGAACAGGTGTCGAGGAGAATATTTGCACATACGAGACAGGACACACCAAGACAGGTCTGTATACTGACCATCTCCGTAATTTGCACTCTTTGATTAAATGCAGTACCACTGGCATGACGGAATCAAGGAAGTGAAAGGCGGAGCACGTAGCATGCACAGAATAAATCAAACTTACCGATACACAATTGCAAACCTCGGTGCAACGCGGTGTTCCGCATAAGGTCTGCCGAACTTCACAATATTGAGTCGTTTGGAGTAAAAAAAATAAAAGCTATACCAACATACACGCCCGATTATCAACGGTTAAACCACTACAAGTATTTCAGTGTTTCAAGATACTGTATAATGCTGTAAGGTATCAGTTGTTATCAACCACCTTCACGTTTACTCCCACATTTAGCAAACACTAGTTCCTCGTACTTCCCTTTTCAGACCCGCAGAACTGTGCAGGGTTATGATGTCGGTACACAAAACCACTGACTCCTACTCCGACTCCTCAGTTTTTAAATCTCCGACCCTCCGACCCCTTCATAAAAACTCAATATGTACTAACCCTTTAAAGACGAAGCGTATCTGTTTTATATAAGGACTCAGTGCGTACCGCGCTGTAAACACTCTCCACTTCGGTCATAAAAACCAGGCTCTTAATGTTTTATAAGGCAAAAGTTGCTGTTTGTTCTGAGATCCGTACAAAACATATAAACGCAATGTGGGCACCATGTAGAATTTTTTAATGTTAAACCTGGTCGTATGTAAAGTCACCCCTAGGCTTTAAAAGGTTAAAATATAACGGTTGGTAATCGGGCATATGGTCATAATATTTTTTACTCAAAATGTCTCACAAAATAAAATTTTGAAAGTTCTGCACACCTTATCCGGAACACGCTGTATAAGAGGACAACATTATATAACAGACCTTGGAGAAACTGGGTACGAGGAGTGGCCCAGATTTATCTAGCTCACGACGCCAACTAGCGGCTTGTTCTTACTAATACCGATTGCGGATCCATAACAAGTGGGAAATATGGTGAGCGACTATTAGCTTATCAAGGGTTAGCATAATTTGTAAACGTCATATGTGAAGTGGAATACTGCAGTAATTAATTGTTTGAACTCTTCACGGAGGGAGGAACACCCTACAAGGAGAAATACGACACGCCCACCCGCAGTCCGTAGCATCCTGCACGAAAGTGTATATTAAAGGAAAATTACGGGCACGCGTGACAGAATAGAGCGTGCCTTAATCGACATGTTGTTTGCGCCAATCTTACATCACTGTAAAGGTCACATCAAGGAAGATAAAAAGGAACGTGCACGTGGCACACGTGGAAGAGATGAGAAAGGCGTAAAAATTCTGATCGGAACACATTGAAAGGAAAAGTCCTCTTGGAAAACCTAAGCGTAGGTATAAGGATGACATTAAAGACGAAGCGTGTCCGTTTTATATAAGGACTCAGTGCGTACCGCGCTGTAAACACTCTCCACTTCGGTTATAAAAACCAGTCTCTTAATGTTTTATAAGGCAAAAGTTGCTGTTTGTTCTGAGATCCGTACAAAACACATAAACGCAATGTGGGCACCACGTAGAATTTTTTAATGTTAAACCTGGCGGTACGTAAAGTTACCGCTAGGCTTTAAAATGTTAACTACGAAACTCAAGCTTAATGGACAACTTTTTGTAAAGAACCCCTACATCAAATTTCATGAAAATCTGACAAACGTTTAGTCGCTGATAACAGGACGAACAGACGGACGGACGTGGCCGCCACACAAGGCGTTCCTTTTTTTTCTCTTCGTAAAGAACTTCTTGACCCTCGAAGATGGGCCCGACAGGTTGTCCCGAAACGTCGGTAAAGGATTACCACCCGACGCTGCGTAATATCCCAGAAAAGCCCAGATATTATCAAAATCGCGGCGGAAGCCTGGTATCTTAGCAACAGTTTAATTTGAGTGATTTACAAATATATATTCTCGGTACTTCACTCTGGCTCTACGAAAACAAAATCGAATTGCCCTGACACATATGGCAGTGAGGGTCACAACTTTACAGCAGTATCATTGCATGATGATTGTGAATGGTGACACGCCCAACTGCGCGGTACGATACTCTAAATTTACAACATAATTAGACATGTAGGCTACTCCACAGTTTTAACCGTTCTCCAGAGACGGCTGTATACGGAAAATACGTATAAACTGCACTGCAGTACAGCAACACTGCATCGCGGGCAGACGTGACTATAACCTAACCTCTGTTTCAATAAAACACATTTTATACCATTATATCGGGTCACTGCTTCTACCAACTAAAATAAATTAAATTCAAGTTATAATTGCCGACACATACTTACACTTTTTAAACCTTATTCCAAGACCTACGTTTTAAGAACTTCATTTAATGCAGTCATCAGGGGCGCACCCAGAATTTTTCATTGGGGGGGGGGGGGGGCTGAACTTGAGGCTATATATAATTTATGTTTGATTTTAAAGATTATGTTATAAAAATCATGCTGTAAGTATACGATAACACTGTCTGCAACTGCATTTGTATACATACAAATATAACTACATGTTCCATTACTTAATCACAGTGTCCTATCTTCTTGTTTTTTATTTGATTAATTTACTTTTCAAAATTCTAATGTACTAGTCATCAGCCGATTTCAGTGGCTGATTTCGGCATAAGGAGAAATCATGTAAAACCTTTTATATCATAATATCTACAAAATCTGTGTTTTTTCAATTTCGGTTTTGGGGTTTTGGGGGGCTGCAGCCCAGCAGCCCCCCCCCTTTGGTGCGCCCCTGGCAGTCACCAATATCACGAACTCTAACGTGTATTTAATTAAGAAATTGATTATAAATAAGATATTCAATCGTCATACTGCGGTATTCTTGGTCATGACATTCTGTAGGTTTGCGTACCTGAAGATGAAGGCAGAATGCTCCTTCGAAACGTGGGTACCCAACTACCAGACTATACGGTGTCATAGGAAGGAAGTCCAGCAACACAGTCACGCACTTTAACATAGTATCGATTCAGTGACGCAAGACTTCCACCCCTTACCTTAACATTGGCACCTTGCTGACAGTTCTAACATACAGCGAGCCCCTGAACTGCGTGGCACGAAAACACCTCACGCGTCCATCAGAATGAACATTTGTTTCCTTCTTTAACCTTTTAAAGCCTAGCGGTAACTTTACGTACCACCAGGTTTAACATTAAAAAATTCTACGTGGTGCCCACATTGCGTTTATGTGTTTTGTACGGATCTCAGAACAAACAGCAACTTTTGCCTTATAAAACATTAAGAGATTGGTTTTTATAACCGAAGTGGAGTGTTTACAGCGCGGTACGCACTGAGTCCTTATATAAAACAGATACGCTTCGTCTTTAAAGGGTTAATTAATATCTGTATTGAAGCTATGACGTCTTATTAAACGATCTTTAAGTCACACCTCTGATGTGAGAGCAGCGACTCAAATCCATAACTAACTCCATGGAGCAGAGGCCTTCTTGAGAAGCTAACAGTTTCTCAGCTAGTCAAGAAATTCCCCGTATTTTATGGAACCCGGAGGTTCATTATCGCATTCACAAGAGCCCGCCACCTGTCCCTATCCTGAACCAGCTCCGTAAATATGCAACTATTCTAATGGCACAAACGTCGCTCCAACTTCAGAGCGGACAGTTTCAATTAAATACCGTAATCTGCACCACGAAAACACACACGGTGGGACGATTTTCATTGTTCTGTACTCTACGACAACCACAGCCGATGTTCTAATGCTTGTATATTCTCCCGGTGTTCTAACTTTCCTCCTAAACAAGTTAATTATATATTCCGAATAAAATAATTTCAAGAATAGCTTTTATTCTAATTTACACATTACGACATGTTTCGACTTATCTTCCGGCCATCATCAGGTAGCTGACTTACTGATGGTTGCCGGCAGATTGGCCGAAACACGTAGTAGTACATAAATTAGAATAAAAGTTATTCTTGAAGTTGTGTTGTTCGGAACGCATAATTAACTTGATTAATAAAACACAACGAGATGACGACACCCTAGTTTACCCCCTAAAGTTAATACAGAAGCAGAGGCAGGACGGTAGACGGTTTAATTTCGTGAAGTGAACCATAAATTATTAATTTGTGGGATGAAATGGGGCAGGGTGAAAAGGGAAGACCATACTGGTAGTACATAATGAAAGCAGGCATTACTATCAACAATAATGAGAATACAAACACAGAAGTGTCTGGGACACTTAACTGTTTAAAGCCTAGCGGTAACTTTACATACCAACAGGTTTAACATTAAAAAATTCTACGTGGTGCCCACATTGCGTTTATGTGTTTTGTACGGATCTCAGAACAAACAGCAACTTTTGCCTTATAAAACATTAAGAGACTGGTTTTTATAACCGAAGTGGAGAGTGTTTACAGCGCGGTACGCACTGAGTCCTTATATAAAATAGATACGCTTCGTCTTTAAATCAACACAGGGACCGAAGCCACGAACCGGACTACCGAGGAATTGTGGTTTGATTCCCGGCATGGGAGATCCTTATCTTCTATACAACGCCCAGAGCGGCTCTTGAGTCCGCTCAGCTTCCTGTTCAATGCGTACCGGCGTGCGGTTTCGCCGGGTGTAATGCGACTGGGGCACGAACTTAACCGCTCACCTCCATCTGGCGGCGAGGTTAAGAACGAATGGAGCTACACCTCCACTCAGCATATGGCTTCATGACATGCACAGGAACTCTACAGGAACAGAAAACCTGCAGAACTGAATCAGAATGACAGCACCTACTGCAGTATGACATTCAGTACTTCATGTTGTGAGAGAAATCTATAAGAAACGAGTTAAAACATCTGGTGTGGGACTCACATCACAAACAATCACTGTGACTAGCGTTCCACGAAGTCATAGAAGTGCAAGGAAGAGCACATAAAAACAGCCAGAAAAATTCTGACAGAAATTTTCCGTATCACATTATCGGCAGACACGACGACAAATAATGTGACCGCGTATCAGAATGACTGCGGTACGAGATTCAAAATCAAATCGTACTCGTTGAGTCACAAAGCTGGCTCTGCGGCCATGACAGCGTTGGGACTGTTCTGAAGTGACGTCATTAAATACACCCATATGCACGTTATTTTCCAGTGATATCACAACACAAAACCCGCCCCCCCCCCCCCAAACGCACCTTGTCAGACTAGTTTATTACTTCCGATATAGTCCGCCGACGGCCATCAATTGTGCACCAAGACGTACAGCCGTTATTACGTATTACAGGGACTCCCGCACACATATTTGATGATTCACTTCGTGCTGAACCGCACAATTTCAAAAATGTCACGTGTTGAGCATCGACAATTTCTGAATACATTTCACTCTTCGTTTCGCATTTTTTGTTTTCCTCAGGTGCCAATCTTCTGATTCTAGTTAATTGATTTTTTGATGTTCGGAATTTCTCAGGAACTACACCACAGCATGTTGCAAAAAAGGCGAAACCGGCCTGTGCCGGGGGTGACTGCTGCTGACTGCTGACTATGCAAACGTTGCGTATAGTAAGATCTATTCCGTTAGGAGCGCGGATGAATATCGGTGTTCTTATGTGTTTCTTCTCTATACAGACTCAAAACCTGGCGATGGTTCCCAAAATTCTCCAGCTCGTAGATAACCTAGACATCATGGTACTCTGCGGAAAACCATGAAAAATGACTCGCCCAATGACGACAGCGTCCACAAGATTCGAATCTTCACAAAAATCGATTTTTGCGTCATCATTCGAAACAGTAACAATACTATTAGGGGAAAATATATTATAAACCAGGTCGTACGGAAGGCTTTAACGTAAGAGATTGTAAGCAGTGGTGTTAACACGTTGTTCGGCGCCCGGGGACGGTAATCACAATAGCCGCCCCTCATATAAGTTACAAAATTAAAAAAGTCACAATTATTTATTGAATTTCATATTACTTTGTTTCAATAATTTACAATTCATTGAGCGCAAAAAGTCACAGTTATTCCTTTAAAATATTTATTTTGCTGCCCACTTTGCCGCCCCTTGGTCTCTGCCGCACCACTCCTCCGCCCCCCCCCCCCCGCCCCAGCTACGCTCCTGATTGCAAGAAAAATGTACAATCGGCAACAAACTGCATTTTTCTCTACGAACTGCGAAACTTCCACAGTTCCCCGATTTCAGTGGCAGAATACACGACTGCAGCTCGCGGGACATGAGTATTGTACGTACAGAACAGGCTACGAACCACAGCTCTATACCATTAAAAAACTTGGTGCAAGACGTGAGGTCAAAAGACGTCCTAGCAGTTTCGGGCCCCGCCAGTTCATGTACTTCATTACCGCATATTACTGTAAGCATAACGCATGGCCTGAATTAACCCTTTAAAGACGAAGCGTATCTGTTTTATATAACGATTCAGTGCGTACCGCGCAGTAAACACTCTCCACTTCGGTTATAAAAACCAGTCTCTTAATGTTTTATAAGGCAAAAGTTGCTGTTTGTTCTGAGATCCGTACAAAACACATAAACGCAATGTGGGCACCACGTAGAATTTTTTAATGTTAAACCTGTTCGTATGCAAAGTTACCGCTAGGCTTTAAAAGGTTAATGTTATGTTAATTTTTATTCAATGGCGCAACAGCCCCCCAGTGGGCCAGGGCCTCCTCATTATCGAGGCTTCACGATCACACTCAGACACACACCACACTCGGTAGGACTCCTCAGGTCGAGATATCAGCCCGTCGCAGAGACCTCTACCTGACAACACACAACACTTACTAGAGACAGACATGCATACCCAAGCAAGCAAGCAAGCAAGCGGCCGCAGGCCCACGCCTTTGACTGCGCGGCCACTGGGATCAGCAGTGTTAGGTTAATATTAAACATTTATACAAAGTGAAACCTAATATCCAGCACTTCTTGCAATCACACGCGTGATTCTGTAGCAAAGTCAAGAGACCGATACAAGATGAAGGACGGCGACGTGCGGATGATATCCCACACACGCCTGAAAGTGTTCACAAAACAATGCTAATTTCGGCACAATAGCACGTCTCTCGATGCGAAACAGGTAAGAACCGCAACATAACTTCCTGTCGAAGGCAGAGGTTTTCCAGCTCTAGTGCTGAAATCTGACAGAATTATACACAAGAGGATCGCTGTTTGCTTTTCTTCAGGAAAAGAATTCGTCCAGTCTAGTGGGTTCCCAGAATAACCAGGTTCACTGCACAGGGCGCTTGGGTGCTGTCTTCTTTGTTATCTGAGATCTGCACTCTTCTGGGATATTAAGCGGCGTAGGGTGGTAGTTACGTGCCGACGTTTTGGGACAACCTATCGGCCCCATATTCAAGGACCAAGAAGTCAATGACGCTGGAGTGGTAATTCTTTACCGACGTTTCGGGACAACCTATCGGCCCCACATTCAAGGACCAAGAAGTCAAGGAAGCTAGAGTGGCAATTCTTTACCAACGTTTCGGGACAACCTATCGGCCCCATATTCAAGGACCAAGAAGTCAAGGAAGCTAGAGTGGCAATTCTTTACCAACGTTTCGGGACAACCTATCGGCCCCATATTCAAGGACCAAGAAGTCAAGGAAGCTGGAGTGGCAATTCTGTGCAGACGTTTCGGGACGACATATCGGCCCCATATTCAAGGACCAAGAAGTCAATGAAGCTAGAGTGGCAATTCTTTACCAACGTTTCGGGACAACCTATCGGCCCCATATTCAAGGACCAAGAAGTCAAAGAAGCTAGAGTGGTAATTCTGTGCCGACGTTTCGGGACAACCTATCGGCCCCATATTCAAGGACCAAGAAGTTAAAGGCACTAGAGTGGTAATTCTGTACCGACGTTTCGGGACAACCTATCGGCCCCATCTTCAAGGAACAAGAAGTCAAAGACGCTAGAGTAGTAATTCTGTACCGACGTTTCAGGACAACCTATCAGTCCCACCTCCAAGGGTCATCTTCGCCTACGTATGAGTAGAAATTTAATACGCGTCTATACTGTATAAGGTGTGAGGTTTTGATGGCGGGAAAGGTTCATACTGTGTGTATTGCGTTGACACCGTTTGGTCTGGTAGATGGGTGCCAATGCTTCGAAGGAACATATTCTAAATATGACACAGCAGCATCAAAACCCTATACAATACATTACACCACATGTGTGACTAGGCGTTGAAAAAAACGAGGTGTTATATTACAGTCCTCACTTCGAGACAACCAAAATATGTTCGACTTTTTTTGGACGATGACAGTACCAGCTAATCACGAACCCCCCCCCCCCCCGGCCCGGGTCCCGGTAAGCGCAAGCTGTAGGCCAACTATGTATGCAATGCAGGCACACTTTTTCACATATGGCAGCAAATCCAACACTACCAGCATTGTAATTCCGCACTGACGGACGCTGAGATTCAATCAGGCCTTACCACAGCAAGAAGTAAACCAGTTACGAACAAAGAACGTTTTTGGACAGCGCATACAACACAGAGCAGTATATTCTCTAGCAACATTTTTGTCACAACGTCTGCAGCGTCCCGGGACGCTTCTGTATTACAACACCAGAGAACGAACAGTCAATGGTTGTTAAGCTTTTAAAGCCTAGCGGTAACTTTACGTACCACCAGGTTTAACATTAAAAAAATTCTACGTGGTGCCCACATTGCGTTTATGTGTTTTGTACGGATCTCAGAACAAACAGCAACTTTTGCCTTATAAAACATTAAGAGACTGTTTCTTATAGCCGAAGTGGAGAGTGTTTACAGCGCGGTACGCACTGAGTCCTTATATAAAACAGATACGCTTCGTCTTTAACCTTTTAAAGCCTAGCGGTAACTTTACGTACCACCAGGTTTAACATTAAAAAATTCTACGTGGTGTCCACATTGCGTTTATGTGTTTTGTGTGGATCTCAGAACAAACAGCAACTTTTGCCTTATAAAACATTAAGAGATTGGTTTTTATAACCGAAGTGGAGAGTGTTTACAGCGAGGTACGCACTGAGTCCTTATATAAAACAGATACGCTTCGTCTTTACAGGGTTAAAGTACGACCACATGAGTGACAACGTGTAATCGGCAGCAAGGGTGCAGACACTGCAGTCGCCTGGTGGCCCAGGCGACTAACTTTGTACGGTGGCGCCTAATATTTTCAGTGTACTCGCTGCAATTCTTTTCGTTAGACACAAAGACGCTTATCAGTTTACACGCACGGACCAATGAGGTTCACAGAATTATCGGTGCTCAGCACGGAACTTGCTTCATTTCACCCTGCTAGCGCCTAGAATTTCGAGGTCGTTCCTAGGACTTTTGGAAAATTCGTGGACCCCTGTTCTACGGGGGGGGGGGGGGGGGGTTCATTGTATGTGGCTGTGTAACCCCGGCGTAAGAACTAAACACTATGGGGCAACTCACTTTTACAAGCATGTTCGTGGCGTCATAAGTTGAAAACTCTAGGAGTTTTCAGCAGTTTCCAAATGTCTAACCTGCATCCCACATTGTACTTCATGTTCAGTTGTTGCTGATAAAGCTAACAAACGGCAAACAATCACAAATCATTTCCCCAAACGTTCGGTTATAGATCTTGTATGGGCTTTCTCCACATTCAAACACTTCAAACAAAATTTACAAATATTACTCACATACAGACGTACATTCTTTAAACATATACTCGTTTTAGGTGCGTCTGTACCCAGCGGAGCTCCGATATAGTACTCATAGTAAATCACTCCGTCCGTCTTTACACATCAAACAACTCGAGAACCGCCGAACGGATATTCATGAAATATTACCTTAGGAAATTTTAGTAAAAGTTGTCAAAAATTCCAACCTTGGTCAAAATCGCACAGAAACAAAAACAAATATATATATATATATATATATATATATATATATATATATATATACACAGTCGAACTCTGTTATATCGTCATGAAAGGGACTGAATATTTTTTGTGTCGTTATAAACGAGTGTCGTAACCAATGAGTGTAATGTTATGGTTAACAGTGAGGAATTAATTGGTACGACAGAATATCTGACTGTATAGGCCAGCTGTCGTATAAACCGAGTTCGACTGTACACTGCGACCTATAAGCGTTTCTGCATGTACCTCCCGCCAAGCACTTCTTGGAGCCAAGAAGTTTTCTAACAAACCCTGCAGACAAACTGAAACACACATTCTATTCTTACATTTTCGAACTTGTTAAGACACGTTACAAAATTCGTTACGAATAAAAGTTAAATTCCCCCAACAACTTTTAGCGTAGGCGCCCCTCCGAAACAAAATTGTCAAAATCGGTCGAACGTTATGGGAGTGTTGGGCGAAGAGATGGATATTTTGTCCCAATTACCTACTCGCCGTAAGCAGCTAGCGTAAAGAACACGTCACATTTCACCAAATATCGTAACACAGGCCATCGGTCGGGCATCACATTAATTATAAGTACCAACGAATGTCCTTCGTTAATGGACGCACTACAAGGCAGTGCTTTAATTATTTATTGTTTCCTGCTAGCGGCGACGCTATATGCAAACACTGGGTCTCACTAACACTTGCGACAGGCACAGCGTGGCTTTGGTCGACCATATTTGGAACTGAATACAAATTCTCAAGGATACAACACCACACAAATTTTAAACGTCCTAAACTAAAAAGGCGACAGCGCTGTTTCCACTTCAGAATTCCGCACAGCCGTCATGTAGACCTACTATGATTTTTAGATTTCCCATTCCGCTGTGTTCATACAATACTTTTCTAATTTTCATACAGGCAAACACAACTTATTTTTCTCAGTATTTATTACTACGCTGCTACATGTTTCGGCCTAAGCGGCCCTCATCAGGCACATAAATATAAAAGAAACGTGTTTAGGGTAAAGGTCTCTCCCTTTTCCACAGAAGTGAGTTATTTACAGTCTACGGACCCTAAGAGCTTTAAGAAGCTTTTTATGGTGTTCCAGTGAAATTTTAACGAATTTTTATCAATTTTAGTGAAACGCAAGGGTGGTCTTCACACACTATAATCCGGATGAGAAAACAGAAATAGACATAACGACAGCACACCATATTATATCATTCCCACACAGGCAATAATACACATTATATGCCTGCATTTTATAATTTACACATATTTGCAAAATTTTTGGGTCTATACGTCCAGTACTCAGGGTAGTTATCTTTCATTAACGATGGCGGACTCAAAATGTGCATCTCAAAGCCTCCATCCACGAGACAGTACATCTGTTGTAACAACAGAACGTACAACGAAGTGCGAAGACAGGCACAGGCGGACGATCTTAGGGAACATTCGGGTTAAACATCCATTACCATATTAATGTGAAATTAGAGAAAGGTAAGCAACATTATGTAACATACTGTAGCAGGAATGAGAGGAGAGGGCTAGCTTCTTCTTCTTCTTCTTCTTCTTCTTCTTCTTCTTCTTCTTCTTCTTCTTCTTCTTCTTCTTCTTCTTGTTGCATCACGAGTTAGACCTTAACAGACCTGTTTCGGCCTCGTCTAAAAGGTCTTCCAAATCGTCTTCGTCAATTTGGTCTACAATCCAGCACTATTTTTGGCACCCCGCTGTTGTTCATTCTTGTTACATGTTGTAGCCAATTTGGTTTTGTAGCTTCTTAGTGTCTCGTCAGCTGGTTCTACTTTCAATTCTTCCAAAATTTCTTCGTTCCTTTTGCAGTCCAAAAGTGTGTATCCCGCTGTTCTTCCGAAAAATTCCATCTCGACTGATGTCAATTGTTTTTTATTCTTCTGCCTGAGGGTCCAAATTTCGCTTCCGTGTAGAAGAAGGGGGAGAGCCAGTGCACTGTATACTTCTATTCTTGAAGATTTCTGGACCAAAGCTGGTTTAAAAGTGTTCCAAGTATTTGAGCAAATTTTGCTACTTTTTGTTAGAACTTGGATTTCGAAATTGTGGGTGTTGACAGGCTGTGTGGAAGAGGAAACACGTCTATCACGACGAGTTGAGGAGAACGCTATTCATATACAGACACTTCTAAAATGTTCTGAGCTACGGATATGGACAGCACATTTTTGGAAGGAAGCAGTTAAGTTTAAACGAGCAGCCAACGTTATAATGTGCATACCGTTGTGATATTGGAATACTAATCAAAATACAAAGTACTGTCACCACAACTTGTGTAATGTTTACTGTAAACTGGGCGGCCCAGTTTACAGTAAACAGTATACACGTTGTGGTGCCAGTACTTCTTTCACTGAATGATTGGACAGACAGCCATTAACAGAACTGCTGGGTGCACCGAAATTACAAAAATACGAAACTTAGGAAATTTTTATGGAAGGTGAAATGCAAATGGAAGACTTATATGAAAAGCTTCGGAGGAGAGACGGAGGGAACGTTATATGAGTGTAACATTATTACATGTAAGGGCTCGGGTAAGTGTCTTATAAAATGGATATCTAAATAACGTTACGTGTGTTGCGCACTGAACAAAAGAGCTGATGTTAGCGGGCGCAGCACCGTATGTTTTGTACTCCATAAGCGCGTAGCCAGTGGCGTGGATAAGGCCCCCCGCGGACCAAGCTACGCGGCGGGGGCCCCCGGGGGCGCGGGCAACACAATGCGAAAATTTGCTGAGGGTTTTTTCGTACTGGATTCCGTTCCTCTGACAGAAGACAGCATTCTGGATCCCTGTTATGAGATATAGGAGTAAATTTCGCTAGTAAGTGCAGGAAGCCACCGACCGCTTACTTAGCCCACTGCTTGTAGCATGACTTAACTAACAAACTGTTCATATCAATACTCCAAGCATCACCGTCTGAGTGTATTCAAGTTACGTCATTAATTCCACTAGTGACCTCATACAGAGATCCATGCTGCGTCATCGCGTCTGTAAGGCCTACTTCGCTTTTCACCTGAGCACAGCCAGATACGATCCTGATGAAGGAATCCGTGTCTCCAATGTTTGAGCTAAGCCAGGGGGTTTCAACCCGCGGCCCTCCGAAAGTTTTTGTGCGGCCCCCAAACACATTTTTAATTCTGAGTGGAGAAAGTTTAATTCAAATAAACAAATGCTAAATAAAATTCATTCTGAAGTATTTTAAATTCTGTATTATAATTTTAAATCATTTTTTGTTTTTTATATAAAAAATCTGGGTTAATGTCGCAGTAAATACTGCAAGACTATAGCAGGGAATATTTGCAGGGCAATTAGTTAGCTGATACAGACAGGTTAGTCAAAAATAAACAGTGCCGAATTTCTTATTACAGATGAACGTATTTTATGGATGTGAAATTGTTTAGACATGTCAATTAACAATATTAAGAACAAAACTTACATTTTTAGATTCTGAATATGTATCGTTTTCCCATTTGAACCTAAATCCCTCTGAGTTGGCAAAGCTTCTGCATTCTTTTTCCAGACATATTCTTGTGGGAATAAGTAAATAATAACCGACTGACTGACTGACTAACTAACTAACTAACTAACTAACTAACTAACTAACTCACTCACTCCATGGAGCAGAGGCCTTCTTGAGAAGCTAACAGTTTCTCAGCTAGTCAAGAAATTCCCCGCATTTTATGGAACCAGAAGGTTCATTACCGCATTCACAAGAGCCCGCCACTTGTCCCTGTCCTGAGCCAGCTCAATCCAGTTCATGCCCACCCATCCCACTTCTTGAAGATCCGTTTTAATATTATCCTCCCATCTACGCCTGGGTCTCCCAAGTGGTCGCCTACCCTCAGGTCTCCCCACCAAAATCGTGTATGCACCTCTCTTTTCCCCCATACGTGCTACATGCCCCGCCCATCTCATTCTTCTCGATTTGATTACCCGAATAATAAGTAAATAATAATAAACCACAAACCATAAATGAAATAAATAAATAATGAAATAACAAAAATATCCTATGTATGTTTACGTAGGGAAATATTAGTGGGCATATGCCGCAATAATATGCAAAGTTTAGCTACTTTGTAAAACGTGAATGTGGCCCTCGAATCTTTCTTCCACTAAAATGTGGCCCTTCAGGACGTAAAGGTTTGTGACCCCTGAGCTAAGCTGTGCCCCTCGGACCCTCATTCACCCCACTTATCGTAATTATTTAGCACGGAGCCCATCCCTGTGGTAGGAAATGTAAGGAAAGGAGAGGCGCAGTCTCGTGTTAATCAGCAGTGACGCTAGAAAGACGTGTCACTCTGGAAGGCGGCAACATGTTTTCAATTCTGACAATATCGCGACAGCCAGGAATACAAGAACATCACCAGATATGAGCTGCTTTTGTGTTCCGCCGGCTGCACCCTCTCCTTTCAACAACGGGATGTTGTCTAAACCGTGACCCAGAAACACTACAGGCTCAGAAAAACCGGCACCGACATAAAAGCGCTGTTTTTCCATGGTTCATAAACTTCATGAAACAGCGTTCCAGGTAAGGGAGATTACACTGATGTCACACAGTAAGGTATCCTAAAAACATCCGGTATTTACCGCAGTTGAAAAAACAAAACAGGAAATGTCAGCCGTGCGAAATATTTCAGGCGCGTTCGCGTAACCGTAACGAACTACATGCAGCAGAGTCCTTTCTAAGAAACTAACGGTTTTATACTGCTCATACTGTGCGCGATTATTAGTCAAACACAAAATCTGCCCAACCAATGCACTATATTCTAATGTCTTTACATTACAACATTTACAATATTTATATATTAATCAAATACAAAATCTGTCCAACCAATGCACTCTATTCTAACGTCTTTACATTATAACATTTACAATATTTATATATTAGTCCAGACTAACATATAAATATTATAAATATTATAATGTAAAGACCTTAGAACAGAGTGGACTGGTTGGACAAATTTTGTATTTAAGGTAAAAATTCTTCAACTAGTCAAGATATTCCCAGCATTTCATGGAACCTCAAGGTTCATTACTGCATAAAGCGCCCCCGCCACTTGCCCCTGTGCTGAGGGAGATTAATCCAATCCACAGCTCCGGATCCTATTTATTCCACATCCACTTTAATGGCACCCTCCCATCTACGTCTAGGTATTCCAAGTGGTCCCTTTCCTTCGTTTCCCCACCAAAACCGTATGTCCGCGTAACCGTATCAACCAGAGAATCACACATAACGTTAGCAAGATACCCATAGTAACAAACACAGCCACAAGAGAGACAATTATAGTATTGCTAATGTTAGTAACCGAAGTATCCACAAATGTATTTCGGTCTTCATGTAAAGTCCCTGCTATTTTTGTTGGATTTTAACCACAAATTGAATGTGTCAGTAAACTGTAGTAGAAGTTCAAGTAAATCCATTCGGAGTCGAAATGTTCCATGCGGACAGACGGACGGAAAGAGAAACTCTCATAGCAACGTTTGTGCAATTTACTTGCAAACGCCCGTGACAACAGTTTAACATAAATCGAACCTGTTGTTGTGTAATACAATCGCTAACTGTGCCAATACACAAAAATAGTGAAGGTCGGAATCCACCTTTCACACTGCATGACGGCGCGACTTTGGTGGCGCGGCCAGTTTTCTTGGTGACAGGCTATGCAATTTTTTCGTATGCTGCCTGGCAAGTGGTCAATATAAAAAGCAGTGTGACTACGGTGGTTCCGTGTGCGAGAGGTCTAAGGTACAGATCATCACATGCCACTCAAACACAAACGGCGTTAACCTTTTAAAGCCTAGCGGTAACTTTACATACTGCCAGGTTTAACATTAAAAAATTCTACGTGGTGCCCACATTGCGTTTGTGTGTTTTGTACGGATCTCAGAACAAACAGCAACTTTTGCCTTATAAAACATTAAGAGACTGGTTTTTATAACCGAAGTGGAGAGTGTTTACAGCGCGGTACGCACTGAGTCCTTATATAAAACAGATACGCTTCGTCTTTAAAGGGTTAACAGAGGATCGAATCCACTCAGATCACAGGTACTGGCCTAAATCGTTCCGTGTTGTCCTGTGATGGTCGAGTTACACTCGACAGCGCGCTCCGTTCTACCAGGTACAAAGTCTAGCTCATATCGACACATTATTTTGCACGTTTTACTTTTGACGTAGTCTTTTTTTTTGGACTTTGTCCATAGTCTAATTTTTAATAATGCACGACGTGTCAGAAGCCGGTTTTGATTGCGTCTTCAGGTGAAGAAAGCACCTACAGCTATTCTCAGTCACTGGGCACCACAGTCCAGCAAACCTGTTAAGATATTCACCTGACAACAGAGCTTGTCCAAGGGTAATACGAGTAAAAAGAACCGGTTTCCGAAACGTCGTGCTCCATTAAAAAAATTAGACGATGGACAAAAACCAAAAAATAAGATTATGTGTGGGAGTCACATACAATCGTCAGAGCCCTACAGAGCTAAATGTTTTACTTTTGTTTTCCCTCAGCTCCTGCCATCTACTCAGTGCTGTTTGAACCCTGAAGATTGCGGCTTTTTTGGGGAAGTTTATTTGTACCTACTACTGGAATACTAACTAACTAACTAACTAACTAACTAACTAACTACCGACCTACCGAACTAACTCTATGGAGCAGAGTCCTTCTTGAGAAGCTATCAGGTCCTCAGCTAGTCGAGAAATTCCCCCAATTTTACAAAAACTGAAGCTTCATTACCGCACTTACAACAGCTCGCCACGCGTCCACATACTGAGTTACTACTGTCGACAGCCCACAAGGGGTGTTCCTCCATATTGGGGGTTTAACGAGGTGCTTACAACTCCTCGCCGTAAAAAATTACCATGTTACGAAACACCTCACTGCTGGAATACACAAACAATAATTTCGACTTGAAGCGTTGGTCTCCCCATCAAGAGGTGCGACATTATTTTCACGCCCTTCGATACGAGACTATGAGGGGGTTTGGGGTTTTTGATGTGTTAAACTAATATAACTTACGACAGTTTCATATCGACAGCAAGGCACAATAAAATTCTCCTCCGTCTGTCTGGCATACTGTGGTTAAGAAATGCCACTTCGGACATACTAATAGCGATAACGCTAATGCCAGCATTTTTCTCTTTTGTGGATGGTCAATGACTTCTTGGTTTTGCTGTGTTCATCACTATATGCCTACTGATGTCTTGGCTTAGTTATGCAGAGACTTTTAACTTCTGGACTTGATGACGCATCACAAAAACGCGCACTCTCAGTTAGTATTTCCTTTGGCAGTGTCATTAATCACTCTCCAGTTCCATTTTCGAAAATTTTAGGACGGTACCAGTCTGCTGGTGCCCGGGGACCCTGGTAGGTCAGGCACACTTATGTATGTAGTTACACTGGAAACCTCGTGATCCGGGCAGGCAACGAATTCTCATGTAGGTACTCTGGAAAGCCCGCGACCCGGGCAGGCAAGGCACACTCATTTACATAGTTCGCGTGAGAACACGAAAATGTGTGTGTATGTATATTATACTTTAGTGTTAGAGTCCGGCGAACCTTCATGTAGTTACCGTGGAAACCTGAATTAGTGGTTTCCGTTATATAGGTCTACAATCTGCGCATCCGTCAGACTGAACTCTGTGTATTGGCGTCTCTTGCCATCTGGTGGCTGTCCGTGGAACTCCAAGTGGGAGTGTGACATTTGAATCGGACGGTCTGGCATTATTAAGTACAGTGTAAGAGAAAGAGACAAGGACACACCTCATAACAGGATAATGAAGCACAATATTGCCGCAAAACTGTTTTGAGGTGTCAGATATTACCTTCCGCGAATGACAGGCTAACTTAATTCCATGAAACCGAACCAATGTTGACAATCTACATAATAGCTGATCAGTTGGTATGGAAACACCCTAGATTTTATGGAAACGTAAGGTTCATAACTGTGTTCACAAGTCAAAATCGCTGGTCTAAGCCAAGTGGATCCAAGCTACATCCTCACCTCCTATGTCTCTAAAGGTAAAGTTGTCCCTGTGCACGCCATGAAGGTATATGGGGGAATGAATGTAAAGCTTCACACATTCTTGATCTCCGCACTAGATGAAGCAGGGTGGTCAGGTTCACGCCCCGGTCACTTTACCGCCGGGAAAGAGCTAACAGTGCGTCTGAATAGGATACTGGCTGGGGCCACAGCCAGTCTGGACGTCTTGCAGAACAGAAGAATCCCTTGTACCTGCCACGAATCGAACCACACGTTCTCGGTTGTCCGGGCCGTAACTCTTTCAACATACAGACCACCCTACGTCGGTTCCTTCCTGCTTATTAAGATTTATTTGAATATTAACCTGCCACCTATGCCAAACCCTTTCACCTCGCTTGGTCCACGAAAGGTGCAGAACAGAAGTCCTCTAGCTGTGGTAAATATGAGATACACCTTAATGGTTGGAATGGACGACATAATTTTTCATATATTTGTTCACAACTTCATGCAGCCTACATTAAAACACTAAA
The DNA here is from genome assembly GCA_013340265.1 of Coptotermes formosanus. Classification (NCBI taxonomy): domain Eukaryota; kingdom Metazoa; phylum Arthropoda; class Insecta; order Blattodea; family Rhinotermitidae; genus Coptotermes; species Coptotermes formosanus. The sequence goes on from BLKM01000099.1 coordinate 968,899, forward strand.
ACCGCAATTTCCTATTTACCCATTAAATAAACAGAAGTATGCATAAGCACAAACTTGCTCGAACATAATGACTGCCACAATACATGAGTACTGTTTCATTCATTCCATTGTCCGTTAAATTTTCAATAACAAAATAATTTAGTCACTGCAGTCTTCGGTGAGAAGTCACGAAATATTACAATACCGGAATAGCGAGACGGTATTTCTCTCAGGTTGCGAACAGAGAATTATAGAGGAGAAATGTCGTTTGTCACTCGCTGCCACTACTCCGCAGCGCCTGCTGGCAGCTGGTTGTGCGACGTAAGTCAGTATGATACGCAAGCTGACAGTAAGTGAAAAACATTTGTCAGATAAAATAATGGCCCTATACTAAAAATTTGTTTTGCCCCGTAAAGATAAGAAGCCATTCAAATATCCACCGACTCCTAATGCTCGTTCGGACAAATATTCAGAAACATTCAATGAGAAACAGACCTTGAAAAAGTTGACACTCACTCTGCCGATCATGACATATGCCCGTCTTTTATAAAACCCGAGGATTCAATACCGTGTTCACAAGCGCCTACGACATGATATCGTCAGACAGACAAATCGCGTGCCCTTATAGTCCACAAGGGAAACCTTAAGCAATATGTCCTAACATGCCAATCTGTGTAGGGCGACATGCTGTTGTTCACTTGCTGAACATCCAAATTGGAGGACTACCCCATGTCGGCTGCCGGTCACCGCTTATTACATATATTCGCAGCTACTCTTCATAACTGGAGGCAGTGTCCTCCGAGAATAACCCGAAGGCGAGCGATGCCTTTTGTGATAAGGGAACCATATACGCCTCTACAGTAAGGGAGGTCAATGCTCGAATCGCCGAAGGATGCGGGCACATTAACCCCTTAAAGACGAAGCGTATCTGTTTTATATAAGGACTCAGTGCGTACCGCGCTGTAAACACTCTCCACGTCGGTTATAAAAACCAGTCTCTTAATGTTTTATAAGGCAAAAGTTGGTGTTTGTTCTGAGATCCGTACAAAACACATAAACGCAATGTGGGCACCACTTAGAATTTTTTAATGTTAAACCTGGTGGTACGTAAAGTTACTGCTAGGCTTTAAAAGGTTAAAGACGAAGCGTGTCTGTTTTATATAAGGACTCAGTGCGTACCGCGCTGTAAACACTCTCCACGTCGGTTATAAAAACCAATTTCTTAATGTTTTATAAGGCAAAAGTTGCTGTTTGTTCTGAGATCCGTACAAAACACATAAACGCAATGTGGGCACCACTTATAATTTTTTAATGTTAAACCTGGCGGTATGTAAAGTTACCGCTAGGCTTTAAAAGGTTAATCGAATCGAGTTCAGTAGAGCAGAATCGAGACTGACACTACTGCGGCAAGAGCAGACCCATTTGTAGGTCTATCACACTGGGTTTGTCGCATGAACTGAAAATGAGGTTCTGCCTCAACGACAGCTGCGGTAGGACGACTCGATTGGACGCAATTCAATAGGTGTGCCAAGGGCTAGGCAAGATGAACACACACGAAGTAAAATTTAACTTCTTTATAAGCTGGTGGATTTTAAACGTATTGTTGTCCTGTACATGCCTTGAAGGCACAGAGGGGGAGAAGAGGTATAGCTCCACTCATTCTTAAACTCAGTACTAGACGGAGGTGAGTGGTCAGCCTCATGCCCTGGCCGCCTTATCCGAGGGAATGATCACTTGAATACAAGGCTGGGTCTAGACGTTTTGAAACTCAAATCCTCCGCACGTAGACTCACAGAAGTGCCATCACTTTTCAGGCTATTTTGTACTGAGACAAAGTGATGTCTTAAACCTTTAAAGACGAAGCGTATCTGTTTTACATAAGGACTCAGTGCGTACCGCGCTGTAAACACTCTCCACTTCGGTTATAAAAACCAATCTCTTAATGTTTTATAAGGCAAAAGTTGCTGTTTGTTCTGAGATCCGTACAAAACACATAAACGCAATGTGGGCACCACGTAGAATTTTTTAATGTTAAACCTGGTGGTGCGTAAAGTTACCGCTAGGCTTTAAAAGGTCAAACCAGACCTCTCCAAACAGTGACACTAAACGGCGCGTCCACACTTCAGTATTCTGCCGCAGCGTAACGGCGTAGAGGATCCACTTTATCCACGGCGCACAGTTACAAAAATGCAGCATTAAACAGCACGCAGGATGGCGGACACACACACACACACACACACACACACACACACACACACACACACAAAAGACGTTCTGTGGGCCCGGTAATTTGGTATTGTACACTTCAGTACTCACCAAATTTCGCAACAAGACCAAACACGGTGTATGCTAGATTGGTGCCACAGTGTGATCCGGGAACAGGCTTCTTTTAACCGTCGAGGTTTTCTTAATTACAGGGTGATCCTTATATGGGAAACCAAACGTCTACAGCACGACACATAAGGACACGGATAACACCCATCTCCTGGGTGTGGTTCGAGCCTGCGACCCCTAAGACACACGCACAATACTGGGTTTGCAGTTCCCGAATTAATCGTTTCAAATGTTGTAGAAAGTAAATACTGGGTGGTTATACAGGGTGATTATACAGGGGGATTACAAATAATGTTGAGCGATTACAAAAACCTATTGTCAAGGAAGTCACAGCTACACAAAAATTGGGCGCAAGCCGTTGTAAAGAGTAACTCAAAATCTTTTCATACATTATGCAAGTTAAATATGTGCCCCACTTCTTGTCCTGCAGAGAGAAAATACTCGGCTCGTTTAAAACATTATGCAATAAAGGCTGTTCAGTTTGTGCAAATGCTGTTCGTATATGATCCTTCAAGTTGTTCACGGTTGTAGGAATTGACGGATTTTTTTCACAAAGCTGCATAGGAAAAAGTCAAGGGATTCGCATACGGAGATCGCGGAGAGGAGGCAGTGCATCCATCTTGGCTGAACGATCGCTCCCTCAGACACCTAACTATTCAAGAATCTTGTCACCTTACTGAGGAGGTATGGTGGCGCATCGTCATGTTGAAAAACATTTGGTTTCTCTTAAAGTAGCTGGGGCATTAACCACAACTGCAACGTGCCACAGTAGATAATTCCGTTAACTGTTAGGCTGAGGAAAGGTACAAGCGACAGGCTCTTGTGAACACGTTAATGAATCGTCCTGTTCGATGAACTGCAGGGAATTTCTTGACTAGCTGACGAACTAGTAGCGACGGACGACTCTGCTCATTGAAGTCAGTTAACTGTTTGCAACTCAGTCGAACACCATCTTACTGTGGGCAGGGAAACACGTGGAGCCCATATTGAATTCGCATCGGTTATGAAAAAAAAATCCTTTTCAGTTGCCCTTTAAAAGCCGTGTCTGTAATTTTTGTGTGCGTATTACCTGCATCGATGATTTTTTGAAACCAAATCATTTGTGATCGCCCTGTATAGTACAAAAGAATTATAAACAATATGTGTAGTATCACTTTAGTTCCGTAACTTTAGATTTTCCAGTTCCTTTGAAAATATCAATATCCAGAAGGAACTGGGAACACGCGCCGGTATTTCACATACAGCAGACAGCTGTGCTGTCAATATACAAAGGGAACTGGGAAAATGTGCCGGTATTTCACATCCTGTAGACAGCTGTGCTGTCAATATACAGAGGGAACTGGGAACATACGCCGGTACGTCACATCCTGTAGACAGCTGTGCTGTCAATATACAGAGGGAACTGGGAACATACGCCGGTATTTCACATCCTGCAGACAGCTGTGCTGTCAATATACAGAGGGAACTGGGAACATACGCCGGTACGTCACATCCTGTAGACAGCTGTGCTGTCAATATTACTTCGAACCGAATAACGATAGTAACGTAGCAGGCGATACAGTCAGCTGGGCAAGTGTGGCGGCTACGCTTGCTTTTGTTTTATATGGTAACAATTCAGAACAAAAACGATACCAGGCACGCGATCTTTGAAGTCGTGAAACCAACAGTTATGACAAAGCAGGAGGAAACTACTTTGTTTTAGAAGTTTTTCAGAATCGGGAGACGAATAGTTAACTTTTGATTTATTCCAGTCGATTATTTTTACGTCATTAAATGCTGCTCTATTTATTTATTTATTTATTTAATAAGCGTGAACTGAGTTGCTGACAGTGTTATGTTGTACTTACAACATGACCTTTATAACATAATTTTAAAAATGAAACATAAATTATACATAACCTCAGGATCAGCGG
>BLKM01000099.1:993268-1032890 GCA_013340265.1 Coptotermes formosanus
ACTGTTACCACAACTCCATATTACCACACTGTTACCACAACTCCATATTACCACACTGTTACCACAACTCCATATTACCACACTGTTACCACAACTCCATATTACCGTACTGTTACTCAGTACCATCAAGCTCTTTCTCCCCCACACTGGCATTTTATTTAATTATGCTGTCAACAACTCAGACTATACAGCATCAAATGACTGTATGACAATGAATCGTAAAGGATGTGAAAGGAAGTAGGCAAGGCATAATTTAAGGCACTATCCTGGCATTTGCCTAACCTGACCGAGTAAAACCACCAAAAACATTGGTCAGGATAGCCAGTGTCCCCGCCCACATGCAAACCTGTCACCTTTAGAATACAAATCAGAACCGTGCTCTAATTGGTCTACTCACAAACTGCCCAGCTCAGGTCATGGTCACTCAGCCAATCAAGAAATACCTCATTAATATACAACCTCAATGTCAGATCACAGCAACACAAAATTATGACTTGAGTCCTTGCACCAAACCTGTTTCAAGAATAAGCATGTGAGACAGCAGTTGCTAAGTTCAGACAAATGTCTGGAATGTCTTACTCTACTCTACAAATAGCTGCAAGTAGGCCTAATTTTTTGGTATCAACCTTCAACATGCACTTAAATAAGGCATATTTAGGATACAAATTTGTGAACATAATGATCAACTGGTGCACAGGCTAATTAACAATGATGAAGCATAGACTGTGGTCATTTACAGACGAATGATAAGAAGAGGGCCCAAGTTTATCCTATACTCTCCTACATGCCTACAGTTCTAGTCTGCATTTCCATATAAACTAGTAAGATCTGTGACAATTTCTATATATATTTCTGTCTTTAATTTTTCTTATTTTCATTTTATTCCCATTTGTGTCTAACTCTTCCTAAGTATCTACCTATACTTCTTGTAAATGTTGTTTGCAAAATCTATAATTCTGCTATATGCTAACTCTTCCTTCATGCGATTGTATTCTTCACTTCTTTATTTCTAGGAAATTCAGCAATATATGTTCAGCATCTTATTTTCCTAAGCATTGAGGACAAAATACTTTATCCCTTCCTCCTGTAATCCCCCTCAGCTTCCAAGTTCCTGCTTTCATCCAAGCTATCCAATTTGTTTCCTTCTGGGAGTAGCATTCGGTATGTTCTTTCTCACCCCAGTTATGTTTCACATCTTGAAGAGACTCTTAGATGAGGCTAAAACATGTCTATTAAGGCCTAACTCATGATGATGATGACAATGATGACAACGACCTTGGTAAGAACTATCAACAATTTATCAGCCACATTTGGAATAAATTTTCCCTTTCGATAACATTATATCACTCTTTGTTAATTATACACAGCCCCTCAGCGTTACTTTTCTACTGAATGCCACATCTATGCTGAACCTGCATTTTATAACACCTTTTTCATATTTCTTGCAGAGCTTTCATATATCATTTTATCTCTGGCAGGATCATGAATGTCATATGCATAATTCATTGCCAATATCTAGCTGTCAATGAGATCACGTTTCTCCTACTCCTGTCCCTTCCTAATTCCATTGCTGCCATACTACTTCTTGCATATCTGACAGACCTACAAGTTCCTAGCAGATGCAGCCATTTACTTCATATATTTCCTGCCACTGTTCATCCTATCCACACAGTTTAAGGATATACACAACTTTGGATTCACACAGAATTTCACCTACAATTTCTGGCTCCTGAACTCTTAAATGAGGATGGTCAAAGAGTACGGTTCCCCAGGTCATAAAAAGTCAATGACAAGCTATTACAAGGTAGTATGTAGCTTATTTATGCCACTGATATGTCATTATTTTTCAGTATGTCCCCAAGTACAATAATGCATTTGTCCCATTTAGCACATTCAACAATAATGAGGAAGTGGAAAAGGCTGTTTGTGAATGGTGGGAAATTCAAGAGCCCAATTTCTACCATGACAGAATTTCTAAACTCATTCAAAGATGGACAAAAGTGTATCAATGTCCTCGGGAATTCTGGTGAAAAATGATACCTCAGTGAAATAGATCTCTACATTTAAGCCTGTTATTACCTCTTCTTTAATTTGTATGGCCTTGGGAACCCTATCTATTGAACAGCCTTTATATTAGGAGTATGTGTGTAGTTGAGAAAGCACTATTAAGTAATTCACAATCTCTAAAAAGACTTTTATGTGTCATGACATGTCTGATCTTGCAACCAACTTCCCATTTCCTTTCAAGCCTCTAAACCTCAAACAGTAGTAATAATAATGTTTCTATATCTAACACAAAAGTTACAAATTGTCATATGATTTATAATTTCAGCATCCAGTGTGACAGCAGTCAGATGTTATCGCTGCTTTATTCACCCACAAGCACCCAAAAACAACGAGAGTACTCCACTATGTTCTCATTTTGATGGCTCATCACTATATGAAACTGACTGCAAGTACTCCACCTTCTGCATGAAAAGGACATTTGAACTACCTTTGCAGAAAGGAAGTAGGTGATATAGAAATTCTGGAAGACAAAACATACTTATTCTAGCTTAAACTAAGAGGACCCTAGCCTTTCTAATGCACAGTAGTAGAATCTCATTGAAAAAATGGCCCACCGAATCATGCACTAAGTTTCAGATGATATGGCAAAGGATCATACAGTGTCAGTCCATAACACTGGATATGATGGGACATGTGAGTGCGTTGTGTAATGATGCTCTTGACTTCTAAGACTACATATCATTTGTTATAGAAGAATGAACATGGAGCACTGATGCAATAATATTAACAGCAAAAACCGAATTACTTGGAGAAACCCCTATTCCAATGCCACTTGTTTTATCCCGTAAAGCCTAGTGGTTAGTATATGTACCACCACTTTAACAATAAAATCCCGTAACTTTGTCCCCACATTGTATATGTATGTTTCGTATGATTCTCACAATACACAATCATCATTTCCCTATACAGCATTCATTAATTTGCCTTGATCATGGAAGCAGTGTTTGCTTTGAGGCACGAACCGAATCTTTATATATAACGTACATTAATGTCAATCATCAGCAACATTCCACCAATGCTCCATACTCATCTTCAATTTAACACCACTCCTCTGAGGAGGACAACTGGGCAAAGCATAGGAAAGTTCAAAAAAGGAATGCTCTTTCATATATTGGTAAGCAGTGGGCAGAAAAGTACTGTCATATTGTTTTGGGCTTCATCAGTACATGTTTCTTGGTCAGAAGGTAGTATAAAGTTCTAACTTGTAAATAATTTAGAAATTCTGAAAGACAAATTTGGAATTTTTGCCCCTCACACAGAGAAATTAGTATGCAGATAGAGGAGGGGAAGGCTAGTGTTTGTAATTAAAACACAGCTTAACAATTCTGCTCTAGATAATAACCTCAGAACATTATATCACACCACATACACCCAATGATTTCTTTTAGATATTTTGATGACGTGTCTTGTATTTTTTTTAACTTATACCTTTAATGAAAGTAGTGGACTATACAAAGTGACAGGCAAAACAGTTAATGAAATGCATTCGAAGTTATTATTAGATTAATAAAAGTATTTTTCATTTGTATCGGCTTCTTTAAGTTGAAGAGAAGAATAGTGACATAACTAATGTGGAGACTACCACATGGCTGTCTGACCAACCAGCCAACCAATCAGCCGTTCAACCAACCAACCAACCAACCAACCAACCAACCAACCAACCAACCCATGAATGAACAAACGAACTCCATGGATCAGAATCCTTATACAATACAAGCAATCCATCATTGCTGGTGTTCTACAGACCCCAAGGAATCATTATGATGACCCTAACAGTCCACCATTGGAGCCTACATTGAACTATACAAATGCAGCCCACACACTCAAAACCTATTTTCTTAAGATCTGTTTTAATATTGTCCTTTCAACTACACCCAGATTTACAATGAGATCTCTTCCCTTCAAGTCCTTAGATTATGTACCACTTAGCTCGCATTCATGCTTATTCCCTGGCCATCTCATTCTACTTGATTTGATCACTAGGCATCTAACACCACATCATGGTGCATCCTCAGGTTGCGAATGGACGAGCTGGCCTCCAAACACATAGAGTAGGTGAACAAATAGTCACAGTTAATGGAGGGCAGTTTTCCAGTTTGGGCATGAGGTAGGATCTGCGAGTGTCTCACCACAAAAACTTGCTGTAAATGTTACAAGGGGTATGCCAGACTTGAATATATCCTTTGGCATGACATAAATAATGGAAAAGGGGCATGAGACTTGAAACTTGACTGTCACAAGTCTCTACGGATCAGGGCCATGCACCTAACAAAATTATGTACTCACACTGAAGTATAAAACAAAACTGTTATGTATGCAAACAGTCTGTACAAACAATCACTGAAGGAGTGAAACATACATTACTTGTATTACTGTAGTATATCCATGTGAACTGGAATGATATAGCATAAAATAGGGTGAAAAACTGGACTTCAGTAATTAGGACCTTATGGATATATAACGAACAGAGAATTTCATAAACAACTGGCCACATATAATTCACTGGAGGGTACTGTGTACCAGGAAGTTAAGTTTTTTCAATTCCTTTACAGAAGTTGTACGTGCAGTTCTACGTGATTGTGCTCCACAGAAAAACAACTATCAGACATATGATGGAACACAGTGGAGAATGAACACTGTAGTTGAAGAAACAGTCTATGTCGAAGGGTGCCACCCCAGTGAACCACAAGAGGTCAAGACACCATCGTCCGAATATTGTTACTGCAGTGGCAATCTGTGCAATGGGGCCAAGCCTTCCAGAGAAGCTTCCCACCACCACACAGACGCAATGGCTGTCATATTTGTATTTAATGCTATGAAATATATACGCAGCCTAAGGTAGTTATAGCTTGCAAGATTTCAGTTCCTCACAGTGGTGCTGCTAAAGATTCACACCTTATGGAAAGTTATGCCACCTCATGTGGTGAATAGTTACTAATGTCAGCAACTATGTACCAACTGACATGGCAAAACATTCCAGAAGACTCAAATATTTAATTACTGCTGTGTATGTTTGCTTGTTTGATAATGTAAATTCTTATGCTAAGTCTGATGCTAAATTCAGATCATGCAAGAAGAAATGTGAGTACTATGAAATATACTCATAGCAGCCAAATAGGAGAATGGCACGAACTTTTCAGAGTAAATTAACCTTCAGCATATTGCATTTTAAATGCCAGTTGTCTGCTGCGGTCAGAGCACTATACAATTTAAATGCCCACTGCAGGACAGCATTTTCCCGTTCAGAAGAGAAGGCCGTACATTTTATGGGACAGTGTTGTCTGCTAAAGGTAAATATATAGACTATGTGATGTATTCTGAGATACGACAACGAACATACATACTGTAATGGAAAATAACGCCACACTGGTACTAATACCACTTGACTTCCTCATGTACCACACCGGTAGAAATTCTGGACCAGGTAATATCAGGTTACACATAATTAAGTACCTCCCACATGCGATTAGGTAAAGAACTAAACGTTTCTACTGTCTGAAATGTCACCTTACAGGTGGAACCTCACCTTTAGGACAGCAATGGGGCTAGACCTGTCACCCACCACCATTTAAAAACAGTGTGCCTAACTGTTTGTTCTTTCACTAAAGGGTTAAAAGTAACTGTCAGCTTAAATTATGATTTAAACACAAATTCTGGTATTCAAAAACTGTGAACTGCACTTTTCATTTAAAGGTGGAATATGAATGATAACAGACCTAAATTATTGAAAACTGCCTTTGATTTAAAGAAAATTTCTATCAAATGCCACGTATTTCCACCTTATACTCTCGATGTCACAAAGTCTAAACAAATGTCTGCATAATAGTTGCAAAATTTTTTGCTACCTTCTTGCAAATTAACTACACATGAACCTCTTCTCAACTGTATGAATTAGCAGAACATACAAATTTAACACATGAATGTGACAAACTTGTAAAGAGGTACAGTCAACACGTACAAGATCTGACAAATACCGGCATCATTCTATAAAAATGGCACTGTCACTAAGCCTTAGCCTGTGGTGTCACCTTCAAGGTACTCATCCTTACAGAGACTCTTTATTACGGTCATATGAATACGTTTTAGGAATTTTAAATAAAATAAAATAATTCTCATGAAATTACTAATTATGTTAATCTTACAGTCAGTTTTACAGTCCATCACAATAAAACACTGAAAGAACTTGAATAATTTTCATTATAGCAACAGAAGTAAAATACTGACCAGGATGCACTACATGATTGAAATAATTATTATATTTTCTGGTTTATTTAAAGTTACCCAAATTTCCACTGTTATGACCACACCCTCATAAAGGACAGAAATTACTGCAATGCAAACGTTATGTTAAACACAGTAAATACAGCACCCCGACACCTTCACATTGGACACAAATCAGAGTGAGAGGCCAGGTTTTTAAAGTTATAAATTTGTCAATGCTAAGGAACAGGGAAACTATGCAATTAAAGTGGCTAATTTACAACAGGGAGGTTATTCATTTATCACTGGGTCCTCAGTTCCTTCTAGTCTTTGATTTCAGGCTTCCGCCATGATGTTGATGAGCTCTGCGCTCTTCTGGGGTGTTATGCAGTGTCGAGTGGTAATCCTTCACCGATGTTTTGGGACAACATATCGGTCCCATCTTCAATGGTCAAGAGGTCAAAGTCGGTAAAGGATTACCACTTGATGCTGTGTAACACCCCAAAAGAGCGCAGATCCCTTCTAGTCTTATTTAATCACATGGGGCAATCTGTTTCAGATTTTGATATTGTGCATTTATATAATTTTTATAATTATAAGTTCTTTATTGTTCCACAATGCATCTACAAAATAAACCATTTTTAACTTGAAAATAGCTTTTCCAAATAAATTATCATGTGTGGAACACCTGTAAGTTTCTATGCCCAAAGTACATGAAGTTACTGACACTGCTGTAGAAATGTCTGTAGGTTTACAACCACTGTAATGCCTTGGAAAATGCTGGCATGCATTCACAGACCACTTCTGCCTCTTCTTCTTTTTGTGTGTACTTTCCTTCCCTACTGCCAGCAATTTCCTGTCATCACTTTTCCTTTTCTTGTTCAGCACAAGAGAGAAGGCTGTCATCACTTTCTGCATTCTAATTAAATAATACTGCTATGTTCAATTTAGTTGTCATATCAGCCCACATCTCTGCACTCACTGTCTCACTAAGTCATGTTACACAACTTTGTCACTATGCAGCACTACGTGCATGGAATCTTTTATCTGGTGTCATGATACCTGAAATGCTCCAAAACCCAGCTATATTCCACAATAAACAAATTTAAAATCAGCACCAATAACTCTAGTAATTTGTACCTTCACCAAACACTCCTGATGATGTTTCCTCAGATGATAACCGTGTAACTCTCATTAAACCCCAATACCTTAATTTCAAAGGCAGAATAATTATTTTGCTTTGTATTTTCTATATGTGTTCTAGCAGATTTTATGCATGATACTCAAAATGAATGGAAAGCCTCTTATCCACAAAACCCCTGTCCCAAGCATTTGGATTAACAATGCCGTATCTGTACTATAATATTTACACAGTACTAATAACACAATTATAACATCAAAGAGAATGTGTTTCTACAAGCAATGCTTGGTATACAGTAAAAAAGGAAACAGACAAGCATAGAAACTTAGCTTAAAACATATGATTCTTGAACAGAGCACTTCAAACAGCATACTTGTAAGAATACACTGGCCCTAGGGGGACATTATTGGGAGTAAATCACTGTACCTCTTGAGGTTGGAAACCATTTTTAAACAGGAGCTTCTTAACTAGGAACCACTGTAATTGTAAAGGATCATAACATATCAGTTCCTGCTGTAATGATGAGTATCTCAAAGGTGTAACAGTTGCTACAGCAATGTTTAAAAATGAACAATAGTGCCAAATTCCTTTCTCTCATCCTAAACAGAAATGTGATTAATGATAAGAACTAGTGTCCTGTAAGCAGAATTCTGTGCAATGTGAATATCAAAAATGAAAAGTGCCTTTTCTCTGCTGACCTAGCAAAACTACTTCCTAAATACTTATACTTTTTATTCTATTAATTTCCTTACAAATATGGGCTGTGATGGGATGAAATAACTGTTATTTATATCAAAGTTGTATCTATAAGCTAGTCAGAATTCTGAAATTTAAATGACTACATTGAGTGTACACACACACACACATACACACACACGCGCGCGCGCGCACGCACGCACGCACGCACGCACGCACGCACATGCACTGTTGTACATTATGCCTTTTATATCTTTGCACAGCCTCACGATGGCATGCTAAAAAGCCGTAAAATAGAGCTGCTGGTTTTTTTTTAAATTACAGTTGTGTTTGATGCATATAATTATTGGTTTATTGTGAAATTACCACAGTACAACTGAAAGAGGCGAACCTACTTTTAGGGCTTCAAATCATTGCTGATTATGAACTTTTGTTATGTGTCCTTATTTTGCACTGTTATGGGCCAGGGATATGAATACAATGACATGGAAAACAACACAGTCACTGTAGAAATCTGCTGTTTTACTAACTTCTTGAATATGAAGTGGCAGAACAAGACAAAAAGCAGCGGAGACAAAACAGGTTTAGCAAAACACGCTGTTCGTAGCTTTTTTTTTTTGTTATGCAACATCCTTGTATGTTTTCCAGCAAAAATTAACATATGTGAAATAAGTTTTGAAATCCTGAGAACAATTTTAATTTCTAAAGAACAACTGCAGACCAATGCCAAAGAAATGTAAAATAACAACCAACAGACAAAGGGTTGCTGCAAGGGGTATGAACTTCAGGGTTGCACTCCTAAAAATAATCCTACATACTAAGCTGTTTGATTTACGGTAAAAACAAATCAGGAACTATGGCTGGTGCTTCAAGATGGCTCTGTTTTTTAAAAGAGATAATAATCCTTCAAGAACTCAGCTGTATTCCTCAAGTACAACAGTAAGATATGAGCCAATAAACATGCAAAGCAAACAGAACAGAAACTGTTTCCTAGGACTGTGCTTGTTAATGATTTTTGCAATCCGGAATGTGAGGTGATGTAGTTACGCTATTGCTACCTTTTTATCTTAGTAATAAAATAAATAATGAAATACTATGTTTCAGTCTCTTTGTAATATAATTCACAATTCAATTACATACACATTCCTACTCTTTAAAAAACTGTTTTGAATTAATATTTATATTGAATGAACAACTGCTTGTTTGCAGAAAGAAAAGTTTGGGAGCAATATTAGTCCGTAAAGATGTCTGCTGAAAAACAGCCATTGTTATTGGGGACATAAATACTGATAGGGCTGATTACATTTGATTGTGGATTCAACATTTTGTACACATGCATGTACGATAGAGGATAATAGAATAAATATGAAAACCTGATTGGATGTATGTATGTATGTGTACAGTATGTACCTGTCCGTAAAATAAAAGATGGTTTTATGAATACTTTTGTCCACTTAACTTATTAAACCACAAATACAGAAACTGTACATTGAACTTCATCATTGTACAAGACATGTTTTCATGTGTCCAAACAAGAGTACGAACAAATTCAACTGATCAAATTAACCCTTTAAAGACGAAGCGTATCTGTTTTATATGAGGACTCAGTGTGTACCGCACTGTAAACACTCTCCACTTCGGTTATAAAAACCAGTCTCTTAATGTTTTATAAGGCAAAAGTTGCTGTTTGTTCTGAGATCCGTACAAAACACACAAACGCAATGTGAGCACCACGCAGAATTTTTGAATGTTAAACCTGGTAGTATGCAAAGTTACCGCTAGGCTTTAAAAGGTTAAATAACTTGCACCCATTCATACGTACACTTGCTCACAGACTGAATTGAATGCACAGCACTTTAGATTTTAGCTAAAAGATGCTGTAACTATCCTCTCAATCTCAACTGACATGAAATATTTCATGTAATATCAAGCAGGTATAGATCACACCTCAAAACTCTAGATCTGTTTTGCTGTCCAGAGTAATCTTACAAGTTACTTGAGGAGGTCCCTCAATGCACAAAGTGGATGTGGTTTATGAGTAAGTAAATATGGCATGTTGCATGTCATTTCTACAACTACATATTTACATCATTTTCAAAATATAAAACTTGTGTATAAGGTCAAACAGTTTAAACCAGATAAGAATTATTTTTAACCACCTGAGTCAATGAAGAGGATGAAGACTCGGGTCTTTGGGGATGTTACGCCGTGCCAAATGGTAAAGAGTTACCGATATTTTGAAGGATTGTAGTGCGTTCATCTACAGGGTCAGGTAGTTCAAGAAGAGTCTTTGCTCAGACTGCATGATCCTAAATATAAAGGTACTATGGCCTGATATGTCACTAACTATTTACCAACAAACATGACACAACATCTCAGAAGACTTGAAACTCTAACAACAGTGCTGTGAAAACTAAACAATCTTAAACGAAGAGGAAGTACAGAAAGGTAAGTTGCCCCTGTGCATGCCATGAAGTCATAGAGTGGGAGCCCCAGCTCCACTTATTCTCAACCTTAGCACTTAGATGGAGGTGAGCGGTCAACTTCACACACCTGCCTGTTTTTACACCCAGTGAAAGAGCTTCAAGCATCCTCTCCATTCTAAATGCTCAATGCAAAATGTGCACATCATCATCTCTGACAGTGTCAGCTTTTCTCTATGTAATGACTTAAGTGGTATTTCTTCCCACCCTTTCAACCAGCCAAAACACAGCCAGTGGTAGTCTTCCTAAAATGGGAATGGTTCGTCTGTAGTCTAACGTAAAGCACATAAATATTGACTGCCATGATTGAATTTCAAATCAGTAAGTGTGATACATGTTGAATATCTCAAGTCAAATTCCTGACCAGTTAAATATTGGTAGAGTGTCATTCCAGTTCCAATTTCAACAGAAACTTATCCCTTTTCTACTGTTTCCACAAAGAGTACATTCTTTTACAATTGTCTCATAAAATACACTAAACCTGAACATGAAACATCCTGTTCTATAAGAGGAATCCTAACAACATATAAATGTTAAAAATTTTAAATCAGAACACCCATCTGTAATTTGTCACTACAAAACTCCAATACACAGACAAGAAATTAACCCTTCTGCACCAAAAGGTAACTTTAGTTAATGTGAAATGTGTGACTGTGAAAACCAAATGTCACCTAAAGTCATTGGCCAAGAACATGCAAAGTAATGGATGGCCATTTAAATCCTGGGTCTTTTGCAGAGTATGCTCAGCATTTATTTCCAGCACCAAAGGGTTAAAGACAATACAGAGTTCAGTAACAGAAAGATTCGCTAAAATCATGTCCAAACAAGAGTCAGAACTTCCTCTGTTTCACTTATGCATGAAGTACCTGCAGTATGTATGATCAAATGGAGGCAAATAGTACAGCCTGAAATGTTCATATATTCGATGCACTTGTGCAGCAGACTGTTTGCGTATTGTTCACCAAACCACTCACTGCATGCAAGTAAAACAAAAAGAATAAATCCATTAATACTCACATTGGCACTATTCTCCACCAGGTAGAGAAACACAACATCTTCCCTCTGCAATCTCACAGCTGCATGCAAAGGAAATCCTGTTTTTGATTTGAACATCCGGAATAGCAGCGGTGCACTCATATGTGCAAAGTCCTCACTTGTGAAATCATCCTATAAAACACAAAATATATTCTAAATTTTTGGTAAGTGACTAATCCCAGTGCTTCACAACCTTTTCTGAAGCACAAAACACACAAACAACAGTGGATTTTTTTCAGATTGGCACTGTATCCGTCACAATGAGCAGCAAAAGTAGAGTTCTTTATTATTAACATTTGTCATCATGTTTACTTAAATATAATAATTAATATCCTCATCAGCCATTATAATAGCAGAGATATCATGATCATACATATACATGTACACTAAACATTCTGAATTAAAAATTGTGCACAAAGAAGGAATGTAAGTTGTCAGACATCTCCTCCTGTGTATAACATGAAGAACAGTATGACATAAACAAGTTACGAAGTGTTTGCAAATGCACCAGTCCTGGCAAAGGTCATGCGATTATTGTCTCCAGATGGCAAAGACATTCATTTTTGTCTACCTGTCTCAAAAACCACAAGACTCAGGGAAAATATATGGTCACAAATTTCTCTGTACAACTTCTGTTGAGAACATTTCTCATTCTGACAAATATTTAGTGAGTTATTTGCATGTTACACTTCAGATGCATGCAAAAACACAAGGAGGTCTTCACGTAAAGGAAATTTTAGTAATGTCACATTTTAATCAAAATTTAAGTATCAAAAAATAGAAACGTAGCTAGTTGTAAAATATGGGGACTGGCAAACATTAAGGCATAGGGCAGGATGCAAACTGGAGTTAAGAAAAAATGAGCTACAATTAGTGAATAAGACTCTTAATTAGTAACCCTGTCAATGCCATGTCTTTTAGCAGTCTTCCAGTGCAGTTCATAAAAAGAATGTATCAAAGAACCTGTTTCTGCCTGTACATTCACCCATCAATGAGTTTCACTGCCAAAACTACAGGACATATTTGGATAAAATATGACAATGGGAGGGCCAAAACTAATTGGTATGGACAACAGAATTCTATTCACTACTGCTCTACTTTACACAAAACCCTAAATGAATCTTTATTAAAACAATTCAAAAAGAAACACTCTTCTGTACAAAAAACAAATGTCCAATGTTATATACTCACCACTTTAAGATTTATGCCACTTTTTTAAAAATTTTTAAAAACAGCATACAAAACATAAACAAAGGAATATTCACGCCTGTACAAAATAGCATACCTCTACTGCTGATTAGCTCAATTTACAACTCTGTAGTACAGTACTCCGCTGCCATTCATTTTGACATGTGGCGTCCTGTTGTGTTATTCAGTTACCAATATACAAAGTTGATATCAGTATAAATGCAACTAAATTCTATTTTACTTAACACAATGACACGTTTCAGCCAAGGCTTGGCCATCCCCTGGTTCACAAACAGTTTTAAAAACATACTGATGTAAAACATACAAGTAGTTGCACAATATTTAAAATTGGTTAAAAAGGTTAAAATACATTAGAACATTATCTATCAATTGGAGGCTTTGCAACAAATGCTATATGGTGGACAAAGTGGTAACGCAACAGGCTTGTCTCCCAGTACTTTAGTTTTCCTGTCAGTATCATACCATCAACATTCCATACTCATGCAGTCCTCTGCCACCACTGCTATATAATCTTAGCAACTGACAGCATCATTAAACCTCTGGCACCAAAGGATTACTATAGCGGTTGTGCTGTGGAATGCTGAGGAAGCCAAATGACCAGTATAGTCACAAGGCATTTAAATGCAAAGGATGGCTGGGACATTTAAATCCCAGCATTTTATGGAGAGCACCGGGCAATGAATTCTGGCACCAAAGGGTGAAATAACACACTTAAAAAACAATACCAGAAGCACACTTTCCTTTAACAATTTTCCTCACACTTTTCTTATAGGTTTCTGGAACAGCTAGGTCTGGATCACAGCCATTCGATCTCTGGGCATCTAGTTTCCATACTAAAAAGCTACTGTTCAGAACATTAACTGAAATACGTTTTCTTAGTGCATATTTTGTTTCCAAATGCTTTTAACATATTACTTTCCTCAAAGTAACAGACAATTTTTCAAAACTGTTTTTTTCACAGTGTTTTGAAAATGCTGGTAGGAGCTCAAACAGCTTCTCCATATAATAGAAACAAATGTATCTTAGTTTTATTCTCCTATTATTATCCTCTTTTGCTGCTGCCCTGTTCTCTGTTGTGTCGATCTTCAGGGCAGAACAGCATGCTGCTTCTACACAAAGGAGAGAGGCAGCAGGCTCCTCTGGAATGTTCCCACCTATCTAAAAACTAAACAGTGTCACATTCAAGAACATCATAATTGTACCATTCTTATAATATTAATGACAAAATTTGGAAATGTTTAAATGTGAGAAGTGTACATTACCATTTGGTTCAGATGATTCTCTCTACTCCTTTATAAAAACCTCAAGATTAAAACATAAGCACTGCTTTATGTGGTTACGGAACGTGGAAAGAGGGTTTGAGTGTTTAGAATTGACTGAACTAGCTCAAGGGGCAAAACTCAGCAAACATATCAATAAACCCCCCAGCTCCATAAAAGTTGGGAAGGATCCAGCTTACCCAGTGTGCTGAGATAAGGCCAGAAGAGTGTTCTTTAAGTGTTTCAGCTCCAATCTCATCAGCTGTTGTATAGAACCTCACACAGTTATGAACATTGACGGATGCCATAAGAGCCTTTTCACACCTGTAATGTGAAGCAAAACATACTCTACGTTATAAACAGGTGATCACATGTAAAAAAAAAAAAAAACAAAAATGCTGCATTTCTGGGGACAGGATCAGTTCCTCACTGCAAAAAAGGGAAGACAAGTCCTACTCAGCTGGCCACAGCTATTCTCAACCTCTAAGTCCCTCACTCAAGTACAAATTAAAATACATAAATGTAAGACAGCAGTGTGACTTTTAAAACGAGAATTCTGAAGGGAGTTACAAAACTTGAGCTGCCTAGACTGTCTGGGTGACTTGCCACCTTGCACAATTCTCTGCAGATATCTCACTGCCATTACACAGAGAACAAAAACGGGTCGCGTCATCTGTGGTGTGACAGGTGTTTCCTCCGTCTTAAGGGTAGAGATATCCTACCCTGAAGATGGAGGCAATGGGTTACTCCAAAATGTTGGCAACTTTCTACCAGACTACCAGTTATCACATCCCAGAAGACAGTGGTTCTCACAGTCACTGCCACAAGAACCACAACTTCCACAATTTTAGAACTAGATGTACATTGGCCTATGGTGCAAGATAACCCACACAAAATTGTTCGCATTACCATGCATATGCAGAGAACAATACAGTAAGAAATCAATGCAATTATAGTACAGCAAACAGTAATAATGACAGATTGAATATCACTGATAAAACAGAAAACACTTATAATGAAATACCCAACTGGAAAATTAAAAACACTAAAATACCAATAACCTTCCAAGTATTAACACTGAATCAATCATTATACAGAAGAAAAATTATGTTTTATCTCAAATATGACAAAACTGGACTTAGACGCTTCTGTTTCTCAGGTCCAGAAATATGTTCCTGCACAGTGACTGAGAACCACAAAAATTATTATATAAATGAGGCCACAATTTAAGTATCCTGACATGGTTAAGTAATCACTATACAGAGTGGCACACTAGTCACTTGACAGTACAGGCAGCATGTCAAACAAGTGTCCAGTAATTTCCACGATTTCAAGCTTTCACCATGATGCCAATGAGAGCTGCACACTTCTGTAATATTATGCAGTGTCAAATGGTCATCTTTTAGCAACGTTTCAGGACAATGTATCAGGCCCATCTTCAAGGGTCAAGAAGTCCAAGAAGAAGAATGTTCTTGCACTTCTTGACCCTTGAAGATAGGACCAATATGTTGTCCCGAAATGTCGGTAAAGGATTACCATTCGACGCTGCTTAACCTTTTAAAGCCTAGCGGTAACTTTACATATGACCAGTTTTAAGATTAAAAAATTCTACGTGGTGCCCACATTGTGTTTACACGTTTTGTACAGATCTCAAAACAAACTGCAACTTTTGCCATAAACAACAACTCATTCACTTTTTATAAACGAGGTCGAAAGTGTTCACAGTGCAGTGCGAACTGAGTCCTTATATGAAACAGATACACTTTGTCTTTAAAGGGTTAATACGCCAGAAGAGCGAAGATCTCAAGTGTCAAGTAATTTTTGCACCACTCTGTATACAAAACAAATGGGGCCATTAAGATCACCATGTTCATTACTATTAAAAATCTGAGAAAGGTTAAGTTCTTTTATGATTCAAATAGAGAAATGTTCTCTTTGCTGTACTATTAAATTTACAAACTTGTGAATAACTATCATACAAATATTTAAAAATATGGATAATTTCCATACTTGGCAACAAGATCGTCTAATCTGTATATGTTTGCAGTTCGCATGAGGTCAAGAATGAAATTATCACCACGTGAGAAATCCACCTGATCTGTATAGACCCATTTAAGCATGGTCATTCCGACTTCCGGCACAAGATCACTCCAATCTGAAAAATAAAACAAACTCATTACATAGTATTACTTGGAGCAATATGGCTATCAAAAACTTCCCATACATAATTTTTGTTCAATTATTTGCTTTGTTATATTCACAGATTCTGAAGGTAGCCTATTACATTCCTGCACTTGTAGTATGGTTATGTATTTGCTAGATTATTTTAAATTAACCTCACACATACAGGAAAGTATAATTCAAACACAACTGCTATGCCACATGGGACATACTAAATGCAACCCACAGTCCAAAAATACACTGCCTGCTAGGTGACATGATATGTACAGTGCACCAACATGACAAAAATTAAGTATGCCTGGTATAAGGAAATAAGACCTATCGTCAAATTCAAAACAGAAACAAAACAGTGACAACAAGAGTGAATCAGATCCACTTACCATGTGGATATAGTGTTTTATATATCTATATCAGAAAACAGGTTGATGTGTGTTTATGTGATCTGTGATCCAATCAGTGATACACTCAGATAAAGTATGGTGCAATTTAGTAGGAACCAAATTTTATAGAAGACAAGTGCCTGCATCAGTACACAGAGTTGCCTTTCACAATTACATACAGTGACAGACATGGAATTCTGATATCTTCAGAGTCAAGCAGTCCAAGATGGGCCACTTGCACTGCTTGACCCTAAAGCCGAAAGCACTTCTATGCTTTGAAAATTGGTAACTATTTACCAATTGACATGGCATAACATCCCAGAAGGCTATCGAGACAAAATGTGTGGCTAGATATCATTACTTGTATTAACTCTGGCTATGGACTCAAAACACAGGCAGGTAACTGCACACTTGTAAGGTCTGTACAAACAGGAAAATCCACCAAGACACCTATTACCATGCACAGTCCTCAAGCCTGACATACGTCCAAGTTTTGTGAGTGTTCTTCACCTTTTCAGAGTGAGCTCGTAGGAGTAAACAATGAAGTTGTTCCTGTGCCTAACTAAGCAACATGTCATGATGACATATGTGGGAATGGAGTTATAGCTCCATGTATTTTCAACCTTAACACTAGATGGATATCAGTGGTCAATCTGATGTCCCAGCCAGTTTACAGGCAACAAAAGGACACCTGGTACCTACTGGATAGGAGATTAGGTGGGCCCCAGATCTCATCTGGACATGGTGATGAAGACATAAATCTGTATCATACTTTCTCCTGAATAATGGTGTCACTTTTCCAAAACACATGTGAAACATTCATATTTAAATCCAGAAAACTAAAAGACATATGATTTTCTCAAGCAGGTAAAAAGGTAAGGTACAGTTCATCTAGAACAGGTCATGAAGGCCCGGAGGGGAAGCAGAGGTATAGCCTTACTCTCTCATTAACCTTGGTGCTTGATGAGGGTGGGTGGTCAATGCCATGCCCTGGCCACTTTACCCCTGGGAAAGAGCCCAGTATTCATTGTACAGGAGGCTGGGTGACCCCAGGGCTGGTCTGGACAGGTGCACAGAATCTCACTCCCACCAGGATCCAATCCCCAGAATGTGTAGCACGTAGCAAGATTCTATATTGACTATGCTATCCCGCCCCATATGATTTTCTCAATACAACTTTAAATCCTTTGCCACAGTCTAATGAATCACAGAAAGTGTTTCACTACAAACTGTTAATACAAACAGTAGAATCTCAATACTTCGACATAAACAGGACTAAGTTGCCTTGAATCACTGAAAACATGGATTATGACAGTTCTTCCCCATTATAGAAACAATGTTGAATACAGCACATCTACTCAGATAAAATGGAACCTCGAACAATCATGACTTGAACTATTTAGAATCTACTTTCCTTAAAAGTAAAATCAATACAAACTATACTCATATTACCAAGAAAATCAACATCAACCAAAGAAGGTACACCCCAGTGTTCACTTCTAGCTGCTAGAACAAAACGGTGAGCAGGAATGAGCTGGCCATTCAGTTTCACCTTCATATCACTGAAAACAGAAGACAGCATAAACAAAATAATAAAATGAAATGGATTAAAAAAAGTGTTATGTTAAGTTGGTCCTTTGTTACTACCACAACGTATATTCTCAGGTTTCACTTGGTGAAAAGGGCCACAAGATACAAAGGGTTGCTGCAAATACAGGAACATTATTTTACCTGACAACTGCCAGTTGCCACTTCCTGTTGGTTTGTTTATCGTATTAACACAGCCCACACAGCTGAATGCCTACACATTGTGGAGTAGCAGCAGGAAGTGGCAAACGATAGATGTTGAATAAAATAAGGACCCTATGCATTGAATAAGTAGGTATGGACAGCCAACAAGGTGTGGTCTTCCAGCTTTGGGGTAGGGCAATTGGTCTCACCTTAAAAACCAGCATATTGTCAAATGTTATACTGGGCCTTGGACTTGGACAGATTCTTTGGAATCACATATGCAATACAAAGTGTACATGAGATTTGAAACTTGGAATGGCAAGAGTCTCTAATAGGTCAGATCCATTAAGAAGAGCCACAAAATAATTACTGAAGCATAAATGTGGGAGTACATGAGTCAAACAGGACAACAGTGGCTCTGAAACAGCATTAATTTTCAGTGGAAAAGGGAATAAAAAGCAAAAAATAGAAACAGGCTTTTTCACATATAAAGAAATCATATCTGCATGGAGACACTGTCAGCAAGTGAACAGGCAATGCAGGAAGCCTGATATGGAAGGATCTGGTCTCAAGTAACTAAACAATTCAGAAGTTACAATGGTCAAAATCTTCAAAAAGATTTGCAGATTTGGAGAACTAAAGATAATATGGGGAACTTGTAAGGCTTTGAAAAACATCAGAGCTAATATCAAAATCTCAGGTAAAAAGAATCTAGGTTATGAAGAGAAGCAACATAAAGGTTGGTTGGATTAATAACATTCAAAACTTTCAAATCAAAGCTAACTACAATGGTTACGGAATAGAAACCAAATTAACCCTTCAAAGACGATGCGTATCTGTTTTATATAAGGACTCGGTCCGTACCACGCTGTAAACACTCTCCACTTCTGTTATAAAAACCAGTCTCTTAATGTTTTATAAGGCAAAAGTTGCTGTTTGTTCCGAGATCTGTACAAAACACATAAACGCAATGTGGGCACCAAGCAGAATTTTTTAATGTTAAACCTGGTCGTATGTAAAGTTACCGCTAGGCTTTAAAAGGTTAATGGTGACAATATGCATAATGTATAATGTGAAACTGGGAGAAGTTTCAGGGATAAAAGGGGGGTTGACTGGTGGAGAATATCTGAAATATGAAGCAATAAGCCTCAAAGAAACAGTAATAACAAGAATTCCTGTAAGACATAACATGCAGAAATGCATCTAAAAAGGTCTACCACCCTTGAATTAAAATAGTGGTGGATAAGGAGTGTAACCTGTTTGCAGATTCCTATAATACATATATTTAATGTGTGCAAGAATAACGTCTGTCAGCTACTGAAGGCACGTGGAGTTAATGAGGTTAGAATTAAATACACATAGCTGAGCC
Organism: Coptotermes formosanus; assembly: GCA_013340265.1. Classification (NCBI taxonomy): domain Eukaryota; kingdom Metazoa; phylum Arthropoda; class Insecta; order Blattodea; family Rhinotermitidae; genus Coptotermes; species Coptotermes formosanus. The sequence continues at coordinate 1,013,020 of BLKM01000099.1, forward strand.
ACTACAATCTGTGGCACAACAACCCAATCAATGCTTATGAGGTCCGTCAGTCAACGCATTTGAACATTGTGATGTAATTGAAATATATACACGGCTATGTTTGCACATCTGATGAATTGGAAAACAAGTATATGGTTTGGCAACACAGACAGTGACTGACATAAAACACATTTCTATCATGAACATGAAAACTGAATGCCTAATTTAGTAAAATATAAGCAACGAATGCACAATATTTAGTTTTTATTTAACTTCTAATTCAATTCCTCCCCGACATGTTTTGGTATATTTGCTGCCATCTTCAAGGGGGTTACATTGATTACATAAAACTACTTTCAATGTGCATTACATGTGACTCTTAAAACTTTTTAAAAAGTCTGAAGAGTCACATATTAATGCACACTGAAAGTACTTTTATGAAATCAATGTAACCCCCTTGAAGATGGCAGCAAATATGCCTAAACATGTCAGGGAAGAATTGAACTAGAAGTTAAATAAAAACTAAATATTGTGCATTCGTTGGTTTTATTTTACTAAATTAATTATATGCACGGAAATGAACAACATAAACTGAATGCCTAACTTTGGTGGATGGCTTCCTCACTAAATGGCAGCAGTGAATTGAATTTGTCACTGAAATGAAAACACAACGTCTAACTTTTATATACGATGGCAACAATAGCTGCAGTTCCTAACACCTCAATTCCTGAACTTTATGTATACTGATAAATGTGACCAGAGTTTCTGGTACTAGTGGTACTGTCAACCATGATACAATATGGTACAACTTCATGGATGCAAAAGATACACATGAAGGCATATACAGGGTGTTCATTACATGACACTGCACAAGCCCAAAATAAGAAGGGCCACTCTTGTCCTGCTCACCTTCGCAACCATATTTGATTAAAATTTTAAACCCTATAATAACCACTATTTTAAAACATTCTCATGAATATTATGTTCCTTAATTAATATTATTTCAAAGAGTCTATGCATAAAGAATTGTAAAGCGAACCTAAATTGGAAATGAATATGTCCTGCATTTGATCTCAAGCATGAATTAAAATACCGGCAACTGAATCTACCTGTACAGTTGCTGATCAAACAATCCTGCTACAGTCCGTAGAAGTTTAGCTACAAAGCTGTTTTCATTTACTTCTCCGGCAACCGCTGCAGCAAGAGCATACTTCCTTTCTACCTCATTGCAGTGTGCTTGTAGTTTTACATACTCCTCCTTCAACAGTGACAAATGCTGCTGCAGTTTTGCAATTTCACCTGAAACAATTACTGCATAAGAGACATACTAATAAATTGTCAGTTTGCGAGATTTGGGGTTCTCACACCAGTACTGTACAGCCTTCGTCTTCAAAATTGCTACAATACCTTGCACTGTCAACGAACATTTACCAATCATAATGCGGTACGCACTTGATACTAATACCAGTTTCTTATTTGAGAGTTCCTTCATTAAAGAATTAACAATCTTACCCTTCTCAGTAATGGCCATTATATATACGTCATATCATCAACTCAGACTCTTAAGAAATTCTCGCAGCGGAAATAAGCAGACACTATGTTTTACTTGCTGCATTGCAGCCCATCACGTTGCGTTAGGCTCAGATGATCCGTGGTAAGCATGGATCAAAGCATGGATCCACCCACTTGTCGGTAACAAGAACGGTTCTGCTCCAAATTCTCACCCCAACCAAACTGCCAACCTCTGATAACGAAAGAAAACCACAGCCAGCCAGTAATCCATGGTTCCACCCAGGAAGTTTCCCACATTATCCGATAGTGTCGCTGATGTCGAGCGGCACTTAGAGGCACATCCATGGTCCTGTTACATTCGTTGCGGCATTACAAAACAGTGGCGTTGTAAAATAACTTAAAATGTTGGGTTACTTCTTACAACGCCGTGCTTCTAGCGTGAGGCTATAGGTTTAGAATACGCATTCGGTTAGTGTCACTCCGTATACAACGCCGTACTGCTTGCTTGAAGTTTCAGGCATACATTCTTTTTCGGGTTTGTATTTCTTCTGGACCAACGTGCGTGAGACACGCGTCTGCGCCATGACGGGCGAGATTTCCAGAATTATTACGTCGCGCCAGGCTACTTGGCAGAACAAATAAACATTATCAAATGCAAGGCCATCAATGTCGACAAATTCACAAAATTCTTCGTCATTAACAGGAACATCGATCGGTGCGGCAACTACGCACCTCGCATTTAGAATCGAGCGGGGGATATGCACGCCACTGCCGTACACGTACGAAAACTTTGGGTTCGAGCCGCGGTTGTCAGGTATGCAGAGTCTTCTTTTTCGTGCTCCAACTTTGGCATGCCTGTGGGAATTTTAGTTTCTGCAACGTCGAATAGCCGTGGTATTCAACTATACTAAATTATTTGTGGTATTCAACCCATAATAATTTTAATTTTAAGAAAATTCTTCCTTCGTAATGCATTGAGTTGAGCTCCGCTTCACACCCTATTTCCGTGGTCGCGAATGGACATAATCCATGGAATTGGGTAGCAGAGTCAAGTGGTAAGCAGTCAGTGTAGGATCTGTGGTGGTAAGGGATGACGAAAACTAAGACGAGGCGGAAGACTTTTGATCGGACTAGACGAGGTCGAAATCAGTTATTAAGGCCTTGCTCGTGATGAATGATGATGATGATGGTACGGGTCATGACAACTGTGGAGAGCAAAGTTGCAGGTATTAGCAAGCTTCTGATCCAACTGGTGTATACGGGACCGCAGGCATGGACCAGAGTTGTGTATATTCCGTGATCTGAGATTAGAAATCGTCACGTTGTCTGAAATGGGCGTGGGAGGCATTAGTATTGGTGAATATGACACGCGGTAGTGTGAGGAAGAGGTAGTTATATTGCATAACGTTGGACATGGACGCGTCGGACGAAACACCAGAATGGATGTTGTTGCTGGAAAATAAGAAAAATAAAGTGAGTATGATGGTGAAATGTTTAGAACCAGTGTAGATGAAGTGGTTTGCGTAATGTGTGGGCTACGTGCATTTAAATCACTTACTTGCCACCTGCATTAGTGATCGACATTCTCTCAATACTGATGTGTAAAATGTAATGATTTTATAGTAGCTTCACCCAGGGAAATATTGTACAGTTAGCTGTGTTTGTATTGATTACCGGATAAAGTAGAGCCACTGATAATACACTGTGATAAATGATGCCGTGATGTAAAATTGTTGATATTTTGCACCTGGGTTGTAGCAGTGTATTGACCATTCAGCATGTAAAATTCCCCTATGCACCAGTTACTTGAAAGACTTGGCAAATAGGGAACAGAAGGGTGTAAATATGAATTCTTTCATGTTCCTATTTGCCGTTTGCTCCAAGGGTTTGTTTTGTGTATGCAGGCTGAAGTATCTTTGCAAAATGATTTGCCGTGCTAAGGGTTGTGTTCATTTTTTGGAATTCTCAAAGCATGAAGCGGGAAATATTGACTCTTTGAATGTAAGCATTTTTCCTTTCTGCAGCCCCATCGTTTGGCCCATGAAATTGGAGCAGGAGCACCTTGTCTGACTTGTGGAGATACATGCCCAGGGCTGGATTTACATTTCTGGAGGTACAGCAGCATATAAATAAAAGATATTCAGCTCAGAATTGAGCAGTGGGTATTGTGGGTGCATTTTTCAGCTCATTGTTGTATGAGTTGGTGTGTCATGTTGTATAATCCAAGTAGTATGCTTGTTAGAAATTTATTTAATTTATACCAGTCTCAGGGGTTGTGTAATGTTGAATGAGATCAAGGAATTATAGGAACGTGGAAGGCATTTGTTTTTTTAAAAGAAGTTGTATGCATGAAGGAAAGCGCATGACAGAAACCTGAGGATTGCTGGTCTCAGTTTGGTTTATGTAGTGGGTGTCTGTGGAATGCAGATAGGAAATGTTAAGTGTTACACAACTGTACTTGTTCAAACTGGGTTTCTGATTTGCTGTTAGTGATGCAAGAACTGTGGCTCCATTTTATTTTGTAGAAATGCATCATGTGTGTAAGTCATGGCGTAACATTAAAGTTTGTTCATTTGATAACTGCGCATGCTGGAAACATGACTGGAGCAGCACTGAAAGCAGAAACATTTTGTTAGTACTGTTACTCACTGAAGTTCAAGCGCTGTTTTGTTTTAGGTTTATTAAAAAAATAGCATTTGTCTCCATCAACAATGTTTAGTGGATAGGTTCTGTAACTTGCACTGGTTTGTTTCCTCAGAAAGGGTATAATTATTTTCGGAGTTGTAAGCTTGAGGGAATAACCTGCTTTCAAGTTATCAGCACAAAATTCCATGCTTTGAGTTCAGCACCTAGTATTGCAGTGTTAAACTGACACAACTACTTACGTACTCAATGATATTAAAATTTGAGTGTCAGTGAGATTAATGCCTTCAAAATCTGAACGGGACTCAGAAATTTGTGCTGTGAATTTCCACACCATTGTTCTTACTATTATCCTGTCTATGACAGCATTTAAACCATCCCACACCCACATTTTTCTCTTCTCTTTTACAATATTATTTGTATCTGCCTGCTAGCCCGTTGCCATTATTCTTGACAGGACCAGACATATTGTGTAACTTGCAGATCTTTCACTTGTCTTTGCCCCTGCCTTCAAAGAGGTGATGGACAATGAAGGCTTGTTTGCATAAGAGACCAATAAAATGCTGTGTGCATTGCATCTGTAAATTTAACTATGTAATTGTTAACCAGTTTGTGATTTATGTACAGGGCTGTGGAGTCAGAGTCAGAATGAGTTTTAGGTGGAGTCGGAGTCGGTAAAAATTTACTGACTATGACTCCGACCTCAATTTAAAATCTTAACTAGATACTCCAAATTCAGATCCCTGATAGCTAAAATAACCATTAGGCTTATACGTAAAAATAGGTTATAAGTCTAAAAAGTAGCCTGATGATTCACGTGTTGGTGATGAAATGTCTTATAGGTTTACCATTATTAATACATATCAAGATTTTATGAAGGAGTCTGAGTCAGAGTTTTAAAAATCGAGGGGTCGGAGTCAGAAGTTTTGTGTACCGACTCCACAGCTGTATTTATGTAACAGTAGGATTGTTTTGTTTTTCCACAGTGTCTTTTTGGTAGAACCCGAAAATGTGTAAAGATATGCATTTGAAAAGCAGTGCTGTTTCTTTTAATGCTACGTATAACTAAACTGTAATGAATCAGTAACAGACCTGTGAGAGAGATCATTAATTGCATGCATGTTTGTGTTAGGATTGAACTTAAACACATTAGTTCATGCAGAACATCTGACCTTGAAATGACCAGGTTGGTATATCAATTTTTGCGCCTGCTTTAGGAAAAATGTATTATTTCAACAGAAAAAGATAAAGTTATGAAACATTGTGTTTTGTGGAAAATAAAACAGTGATTGTGGAGTGTGTCTTATGAATGCAGCAAATTTTCTTGTTGCCTGAATATATAAAATTAATTTCTAGGAATTTTTTTATGTTCATTCATGTTTGTGAACACAGGTTGTTGAAAGTTTAATAATCAATAGAGGCATTGTATGGAATCTGTAAGACTTTGAAACACCTTTTAATTGCACTTGATCATGACACTATGAGACTTCTTATAGTGACTGTTCTGTAAATTGGTACATTTTAATACCATTGGGTGCATGCAGCAGCATTTTGCAGTTCTGTATTATTAATCAGATGATTTTACAGCGTCAGCGGTTTAGGATTATAGTATTACATTGTCTTTTTTATGAGATTCTACGTAGTTAGACAGGCACCTGACTTTACAGAAAACTGTGTCGCAACTGCAAATGCAAGAAGGAAGAACATGATGTGAGAGACGATGAGGGTTATGAACAGTTTGAAATTCTTTTTGCCAGTAGTGGCGCTGGAAAGAAGAAACGCACAGGTGCATGTAAGTTTATAGAATGTTGGTACTTTTACGTCAGCACATTATGAGCCATGGAGGGAAGGGTACATATATTTGTTTCAGCGTGATTTAATTATATTGTGATTTTGAGGTTTAATGCTGGTTTTGTCAATTAATTTCTCCTGTAGCAGACTGTCAGTAGAAGACTCAAAACAAAATTCCAGAAGTTTTGATGCTGCATGTACGTAATCCATTCTGCTAGCATTTCTCCAGGTATTGTAGGAATTGTCATAAGAGAAGTGGAAATGCAGAATGGTGCTCATTCCCAAGCATGATCAAGTTTCTGATTAATTTTTTATTCTGTGCTTTGTACTTTCCAAATTTACTGTGTCAAGTTGTTTGTTTTTGGTACTTATTGAATGGTTATCACAAATTAGACAGTACAAGTATCCTATAAAACATACATTGAAATGCTTTTATATATATTTACATGTCTTATCATGAATTCTCATAAGGCTATTGAACATTATTTTAAATTCAGGTTTTTATGTTCATGTAGCTTTCTAAAAACATCAGTTCTTGGACAAACTTTTCACTTCTAACTAATAAGTTGTAGTTATTTCTATGCTGATCTTTAATTTATTTACTGTCTTACATGATAGCACTGGTTTCCTATTCGTGGTCTTCTGAATGTTAAAAGTAGGCTGGTGGTGGTGGCGGCGGTGGCTCCTATTTTTGTCTGTTTTTTTGTTTGTGTTTGTTGCTGTTGGTTCATAATGCTATATTATGTTAAACTGGGTTCTTTCAAATCAAACATAAGATACGACTGTCAGTTCGTTTCTTGGTTTGTATGCTATCGTAGTACATTTCATGTGATTTATAGAATGTATATCTGAAAAATTGTTTTGGCATCTTTACAGCTACATTAATGGTAGCCATTCTAAGAGTTTTTTTACACTTTATTCATTTTTGGGGAAAAGTAATTGTGGATGCAAGACCTCATACAACTGTACTTGCTTTGGTTCTTTCTTCCATAGTTCTGAACATCAAAGTACCTCAGACATCAACAAGTGCTCCCAATCCATCTGTAGGCAGTGCTGTCAGACGTCCTGTTTGTGCTGGCAATAAAAGTGTTGCATTTGATTGGGTTCCTCCAGATGTCCCTGAGGATGTGGTAAGTCATATGCCATAAAAAAAATTATAATGAGCAGAGAAACATTTTTTCTTGCATGGTGTATGTGTATAAGTTGTGGCTGTATATATCACCTACTGCAGCATCATGAACTCTGAATTTCAAAGTGCGGTTGCATGTTTCATATGGTTCTCATAGAAAACATTCACAGTTAGGCCTGTGTATAAAATTCTGCACTGATTAATTTGAGATTTCTCTTTCTTCTCAAAATTGGGCATGGTTTTTTAGTCATGTATTGGGTCCATAACCTGTTTCTAGTTTTGTGATAGACCCTATTTGTCATCGAATTTGAATATCTAGGAAATAATTTTTTTTGTCATGGCTCAACAGCCCTTGTGTGCCTAACCCTCCTCTGTGAGGTTCCTCAATCGCACTCAGTCGCACTACACTCAGTAGAGCTCCTGTGGATGAGTGATTGGCCCATTGCAGAGACCTCTACCTGAATGTACATGACACTCAACAAGACGCAGACATCCCTGTCCCTGGCAGAGTTCAGACCTGCAATCCCAGCAAACATGCAGCCGTAAACTCGTGCCTTCGACTGCATGATCGCTGGGATCGGCAGAAAACCAATTAGGCCAATTAAAATGTAAACAATTCACGTGATAAATTTTGAATGGAGAAATATCTGATGTGTTTCCTGTCTAGAACAGAAGCTACATTATTATTGTTTTTTAGTTTTGGTTTGGAGGGTGTTGCTGGGACAGCGTAAGAAAACTGGGAGCAATTGTAACTTGTTAGAATGCGTAATTTGTTTGATTTGTTATGATGTTAATTTATGAGGAATAAAGATAAATATTGTGTTCAGGAACACAGAAAATAATATGTATTGGAAGCTGAGAGAGAGCCTAGTCTAGAAATAAACACAGAGAAAGAGGTCTTTATATCCATGTCTTGTCACCAGAATGTAAGGCAAAGTGATAAATTCTTTGAAAACATGTGCACAAATAGCAGTGCAGATTAGACTAATATTTGAGATGCAATTAAATGCATATTAAATGTGGGAAATACCAGCTACACCTGACTTGAAAAATTGTATAAAACCATGAAGAATGAAATATACAAAACTGCAGGTTTGCGTCTTGTTTTGTATTGGTATGATATTTGGTCTCATACCTTAATAAAAAAGATTAAGGGTGTTGGAAAGTAAAATGTTGAGGAACATGGTTGGATATGATGGAAAGTTGCTTTCAGATGAATCACAGTTTGTGGTTGTCACGTTGTTTTTGTTATGGAGATAAACTGAAGGAGAATCAGAGTGGTAGGACATGCAGCAAGCATGAGGAAATTTAGAAGGGTGTATAATTTTTTTTTTTAAAACGTGCTGGGAAGAGTCCAGTAGAGAAATATGAGAATAGATGGAAGCGTAGTATTAACTTAGATGTTAGAAAGCTGAATGCAAAGATGTGGATTGAATTGAAGTGTCTTCAAATATGGTTCATTAGTGGGCTTTTGTAGACATAATACTGAATATCTCAGGTACCAGAAAGTAGGGAACATTTTGTATCTTGCCCTAACTGTCAAGCTTTAAAGGCAAATCCACCTTGGAAGTATTTAAACTGCAAATGTTAGTATGTTTGCAGGAAGAGATATTCAAAATTTCTGTAGTATTAAAGTGAGTATAGATATATTTGTGTGTGTGTGTGTGTGTGTGTGTGTGTGTGTGTGTGTGTGTGTGTGTGTGTGTGTGTGTGTGTGTGTGTGTGTGTATAAAGCTGTTTCTTAATATCTTTTAATTGCAGTTCAGCACATTTGACATTGTCCTTTTCTGTTTTCAGGCCGCTGAGTATATGCAACAGTTGCCTCCATCAAAGCTCCCAATATCAGGGAGTGATGGTGCACTATTTCGACGTCAGCAGCTGGAAAAACAGTTGCCTCTGCATGACTTAGATGCATCCAAGTGCCATGGTCTGACTCCAGATGAGATACAAGGGTTAGCATTAACCCTTTAAAGACGAAGCATATCTGTTTTATATAAGGACTCAGTGTGTACCGCGCTGTAAACACTCTCCACTTCGGTTATAAAAACCAGTCTCTTAATGTTTTATAAGGCAAAAGTTGCTGTTTGTTCTGAGATCCGTACAAAACACATAAATGCAATGTGGGCACCACGTAGAATTTTTTAATGTTAAACCTGGTGGTACGTAAAGTTACTGCTAGGCTTTAAAAGGTTAAGTGAATGAATGAACATGAAATGTAGCATGGTACAACTCAAAATTTTGCATCAGAATTGAATGCCCAGCGTACTTTGCAAAGGACAGATTTAAGTGGCCACCATTACTTTGAATGTTCTTGGTGACATATTTAGGCAATTTTGGTTTTTTAACCACACACACTAGCGTGTCTGTCGACTGTGGTTGGTTTTTAGTGTGAAAGGGTGAAGTCCATTTGCATGTGCAGTGGCTGTCAGTAATAAGTTACATGTATATTACTGCAGGGGTGCAAGATTCCTGGGTGCCATGTTGCTTGGGTAACTAAATTTTGTGCCGTGGTGCCTATTATAACTTGTGGATCCTCAGTGTGAAACTTGCCTCATGTCACCCTGCTGGTGCCTAGACTTTTGAGGTGTCTCCCAGATTTTGTGAAAATTTGTGTACCCTGTGGTACAGTGATGGCATTATTTGTATGAACGTAATGGTTGTTTTAAATGTAGTTTACAGAATGTGTTTAAATCCATTTTCCACGTCTTAAGTAATTTTTGTTAGGTGTTATTTGTACGGCATAACTGTGTTTGCTATGATGGTATGTATGATCTTTAATTAGACTAAAAATTTAGCACATGGTAAATAATTAATACATTAAAAAATGCTGTGAGCTTTTGACCTGTCTTGCTGGAAAATTTACTCTTTCTCCGTGGTCTGTGTTGTAGAAGTTATGAACGACAGTTGGCTTATGTGGATGCCAGTGGAACAGATTTATTACATTTTATGCTGTTGATGTGGCACTTGTTATTTGCCGTGCAAGTCAAATGATTTTCTTGGAGATGTCCCTAGTCTAGCATCAGTTTTGTCCATTTTCCTAAGCATGTGTCTTCAGTGTGTTCCATTCGTGTCTAGAAACACGTTGCTCAGAGCCACTTCATATGTTTGTAAATTGTTGCTGTGTTTGGAACAGGGGCATCAGGAAACTTTTGTCTGAATTACGAATACCACTGCCTCTAATGTCAGTATTTAGCATCTAAATCATACAGAATTACACGATGTGACAGTGATATTTTCATTGTAACTCAAAACCAAATGACTTCATGACTATGGACACGTAACCATCTCTAGGTGGCAGATCAGATTTAGGCATGTTGGTGGTTCCATGCAATAAAGTAGCTGGCAGGAAATGACCATGATAAGGGCTTGTTAAAGTGAGGGCCCTATATAAATGGGGACTGACATATTGTATTTGTTGGGTTGTGGAAACATGTGTGACTATTTGGGATCAGTTTAGATATTTTTGTGCTAAAATCTTTGAAATGTTACATTCTTTTTAAAAAAGTTAAAACTTAGTGTTTGTTGCATTTCAGGCTTCACCAGTATGTGGAAAATTTGAAGAACAATGTCGTGGGGCAGGGTCGAGTTACTAAGGTAATAATTTATTTTTGCCTTGTATTGCATACAATCCCTAATGTTGTCTTTTAACAGAAATCTAGAACAGAATCTAATTTGACGTAAATTTTTGTGAGTGTTGTCAATTTTAGTATCCACAAAAATAATACCCTGCAGTGATTGTTTTAATTGAAACAAGGACGTTTTTATATTATCAGAAGCATGGTGATTCAAAGTTTAGAAGTGTAAAGTGCTGTGAGCATTTAATGTTTGTAAAGTGATTTTGATGAGTGATTGATGAATGGGAGAACACTGAATCTGATGTTTTTGTCCTACACAGATACCAGTACCAATTCTTTACACTGAGCAACGAGTACCATATTCAGGACCAGCTCAAAGTCAGTCCATTACAGTGGCTCATTCATCCATGACAGGAGAGTGTAAACCCATTAGAATTGTTACTTCACAGTCTGCCCAGTCCCTAAAATCTCTGCCTTCATTTCCAATGCCACATCCTTTTACTCCTCATATTCATGACAAAAATGATCAAGATAACTTTCTTCCACCTCACCTTCATGATTCCCATCCTTCCAGCGCAGCAAACTTGGGTTTAAAGACACCAAGCGCATTCTTCCCTTCACTGCACCATGTTGGCCATGCTGATGCACAGCTTGCTGTTGGCCATCATGCTCATTATTTGGCGTCCTCTACAGCAGTTAGTTCAAAGCAAGGTGTACAGAATTCCACAAACCTTTCAGGTAGAGATGTTGCTCAAACAGTGGGTGGCAACAGTTCGCTAGAGTCTGCTAAAGATAAGAAGCAATTTATAAATGTGCCTTTGCCTACTCAGGTTCCTGTTGGACAGTCTGTCCAAATTCTGACACATGCTAGAGATGGAACATTTGTGGCAGACGAACAGGCACATGAAATTGTCTATTCCACACAAATGCCTGTGGGACTTGTTAGTCAGCAATCGAAAGCACTGGACGTCCCTAGGGAAGCATCTGATCATGTTACAGGAAATAAACCTGTGTTCCCATCTAGCAGCTCAGTAGATGATATTCCTAACAAAAGTAAACAGATTTCAAGAGATGGAGTCATTACTGCTCTCAGACATCCAGCAGGTGTCTCGTTTTCAGAAGACATAAAAGCACAGAATTCTGAAAGCACTGAACCAATTTCGGATCTATTGCATATGTATGATCCTTCAGTTAAGCACAGATACGGTTCAACAGTTCAAAATCCCGATGATGGTACCCATTCTTTTAAAGGGCTCAGTTATAAGGTAGATCTTCCATGCCTTCAGCAAGGTGAGGTTAGTGGTACCAATTGTCTGCAGGACGTGTCTTCAGAGCAGTCTGCATGTAATGTTGCAGATTCTTTGTCAGGTCAACAGCAGAAGTCTTCTCAATGTTCCTTCCCCACAAAAAATGGTGTTCATAACATATCAAAAGAGTGTTCTGCATTTGAATATCCATATAGTGACCCTAGGTCTCTTCAGGTAGGGCATTCAGGTGTTGTTCCTCAGGATGCAACATTTTTGCCTTACTCAACAAACACAGTGGGACACATAGTGCATTCCGTGCCTGTTGACGGAGACTCCATGCCCAAGTCAGCTCTTGTGATGCAGCAGAGCCATGAAGCACAACAGAAAGAACCTGGTCTTGAGGCTGTAGGACATGAACTTGCAGGGAAACTTCAGCAGCTGGCAGGTACAAAAATTTTTTCCTTTTTTTAATATACTATATTATGGAAGTGGTTGTTTGCTTTATCAGTCAAGAATCGCCATCAGAAGAAAATGAATGGAATGGAATAATTAGAAAATAAGTACATAAAAACAGTTATTTTTTTGCTATAGTTGTTTCAAGGCAAGTTTGCACATTCACTGACAGTGGTGGTCCTTTGTTATTTTTGAGTTTGGTGGTAGTCCACTACAGCTATATCATGTCTTGATTAAGTAAGTGTGAGATGATGTCATGTTTAAGATTACAGTGTGTTGAGAAATGACACCATATATGCTGCCATACTATGTGGTATCACATCTCGGAAGACGTTGGTCTTAATATCCGTCACCGTGTGAAGCAGAGATCTCATATAATGACATACTGTTTATAGGATAAGCAGTGTGTTGGGCTGTTTGCCTGCTATTCCTTGTTCTTGCACCCAGTCTTTTTTTTTATATAATTTGTAATATTTTACGAAATTGAAGTTGTTACTATTGTTGTGTAATATTTGTTATTGTTTGTTTTTTCGTACTTCTAACAGACATAGGAGGTGGATCGTCTCAGGCTGAAGCATACCATTTGGAATGCCACAAGTGTAGTAAAGCCTTATTGGAAGGTGATGTGGCAGTGCTTGCAGAAAGAGTGGGAAAACAAGCAGCTTGGCATCCTCAGTGTTTTGTGTGCTGCACTTGTGAGGTAAGTGCTTTAGTTGGCCGACTATTGTACAGTTAAAACCTGTTATCAAAACTAAGCATAGGAAGTGGAAGAATGTGAAAGCTTTTCGCCTAGGACGTGTTGACAGTCTCGGGTGCGATAGATGTAAACAGGCACTTGGACCGGCCTCACATGTTCTTTGTGAATGTGAGGCACTGGTGGCATTAAGATTTCAGCACCTGGGCCACCATTTCTTGAAACCAGGTGACTTTTTGAGCATATCCATCAGCAAGGGATGCTGATTGCTTAAGCAAAGTGTTGCAGAACTCAGAAACAGCCAAGGTGCAGGGGTCACTCCTGTGCCTGCCATAATGTATTCTCTTACATTCTAGGCAACTTAGTAGAAGAAAAGAACGGAGTTCAGTGGTATTAGAGAAATAAATAGTTAAAGGAAAGCAGGAGAGTATGGAAACAGATTTGTGTGGTGAGATTAGTTGAAACAGTGGTGGATGGTATCAATGATGTACATATGTGCTTGGAGTTTATTAGTTTTGTAAGGGATGACTGGCAGGGTCAGGAGGTCTTTCTTTTCTATAAGGCATCCAGACCAGCTCTGGCACCCACCCAGCCGCCTCATCAATGGGTACCAGTTGCTCCAGTGGGCACAGGTGAACCAAAATTAAAAGTCCTCAATAAATTTGAAAATACAGGCTTCCTGTATTAAACATGAATGCAAAGTGCTTTGCTTAGCAACAGCACATTTGGCTTGCATGTATATTGTACGTGATTTGAATCTCTGTTATGACTTTCAGATATCCTAACATTGTATTCAAGTTTTACCCAGTCGTTTCAGACAAATGCTGGGAAACAGATGGTACTGAGTCCTCTTTTGTCCTTTTTAGTTCACCATTCATAATTATACTTAGTGTCAGTCAAGAGTATATTATGTGAAATGTGTATGGTTTGATACACACGTGTGTGTTGGCTGAAATATCTGTGTTCACTATTGGAAAACAAGAAACTTTTAAATATTAGAATGCTTAAATATTTTCAAGTTTTTCTCCAGAAATTGAAATGAAATAAAAGTAAATTGTGTGCTTGCTTTCAGTTTTGTTCTCAAAAATCTTCCCTGATTAATCTTATGACACAGTATTTTGGTTGTTATATAGGAGTTGCTAGTGGATTTGATCTACTTCTACCATAAGGGTGAAGTTTACTGTGGTCGACATTACACAGAGCTGCTGAACATCCCTCGGTGCTTTGCTTGTGATGAAGTACGTATCATTAATTTGCTACTGATAAGAATGTACGGCAAGCGTACCCACATAACGGTAAGGAACATAGAATTATAAATATAAGTTATATACAATAAAGTAATGGTAAACCTGTATAAAGGAAAAAAAGTTCTGTATGCAGCCACGTTTTATAAGAAAAATTCTGGGGAAATAATGTCATAACTTCTGACTGCAAGGCAAATGCAGGTTTTAGGCTGGGGGTTTTTGCCCCCTTCCCCAGGAAGAAAGTTTGACTCATTTTGTGGGAGGTGTTTCTTGTGAAGTCCACTATAGCCTGTACAGGCTATAAGAAGAAGTTGTTGTTGCTGCTGGTGCCGCTGTTTGTTTGTTTATCATTGTTGTGCAGGGTATTTACAACTATACACCTGAAACAAATTATGTTTGTGGGGTATACAGTGTTGCAGGTGTTCTGTAGTTAGAATTTGTGGTACATGTAATGTTACTTCACATGTTGAGTGTTTTATACTTTTACATCAGTACTTTCTGAAGTATGTGTGCAGTGCCCAATATGGCTGTTTTTTGTAGTTCCTTGATTTCGTGCTTTCCTGTTATGTTGCTCAGGTATTTTCTGAATGATTTTGAAATGGTTACAGTTGTGCCCATTATTCCTGGTATCACTTTTGCTTTTACATTTCACATGCGCTGTCTTCTGTTGTAATATATTTTAGAAGCTTCTTAGCTTCTTTCTTGAACATCTTTCTCTCTTCTGAAGTTGCAGCATCTATTAACGTATGTGCTCCTTTTTCATTACTACAGACTATGAGGTCCAGTTTATTGTTAGGAATGGTTGCATCATTGTGCACTTGTTGCTTCCATAATATGGTTACCTTATCTTCATCTTGTTTCAACAAATTCTGGTACATGCTCGTACCAGTGTTCATTGTCTACTTTTACCCCACTTTCCTTGCATATGTTAAAGTGTAGTTGAGCACATACTCTTTATCTGTTTGTGCATTTTTTTTTGCCAGTATTGGGCATATTGATCTAATGTATTCATTGTCTTGTCAGTTTGTTGACATAGTCTGCATTTGTTGTCTGTTTCTGTTTGTAATGCTTTTGTTGCATGATGTTTGTTGTTGGTATGACTGGTCCTGTCAGTGTAATGATATTTCCCTTCGTAGTGATGAGCCGTTAAGTGGCTGTGCAGAAAATGCACGTGGAGATTTTTTGAATGGTAAACCTAGCAGCAGAAGTGTTCAGTGTTCAGGAGCAAGGGGTCCTGTATTGGTAATGTAGCAATGTAGCATTACTGTTGTGTTTCACAGCACATCAAACCAAAAATATTAAGATGCCACAGGTGCTGAGGGTCTCATTGTGGTGTCATCATGTGAATGTGCAAGAACTGATACTGCACATTTGTTGATAGCCTCTGCTTTATTTACACTCTTTTATTTTGGTTCAAGAATTCATTTTAGTCTTTTTTGGCACGCAGGTTTTAAGCAAACACATTCTGTAATTGAACTTATTTTCTGCTTGTATCATGTGCACGTATTAACATGGCAAAGTGATATTCCTGCTGCATGCCAGCTATAGAAGGTAGTCCAGGAGATAATCCTTGTAGGGGTGGGTTGAGGCTGTTGCGTTTGGGGGGGGGAACTATAGGAGTGCTATTTGTGGTAGCAACAGACAGTTCTGCACCTACCCACAGACTGAAAATATCAAGCATTTCAGGCACAGCATAATTAGTGAGTGCAGTTTGTGAAGGCTTGCAGGAGGGGTGGTAGCCACTTGTCACTATCTGTGAAATCTTGCACGTGCCTGTCACATCTTGGTGGAGTGTCGACATAGTGAGACGTGTGGTTCTCATTACTTGATGTGACTTGGCTCACCTTAATAGCTACAAAACTTCTTGTGCAGTGTGCTGGAGATTATTGCCATCAGTAGTGACTGCTTATGTCTGATACAGCCAATATTAATATGATTTTGAAAGCCATGTCCAGTCTGTTCTAGTAGCAAAAATGGCATCTTCTAACAGGCATGCAAGACAGAAATTGTTAATTTACATACCTGCCCCAAATCGCACCATGCATTTCTATACAGTGGATTAATCATTTTAAACTCTAGGCCAGCAGTGAGTGAGTTAAAAATTAAAAAATGATTTTGCTTGAAATAAAAATAAGATCCAGTTAAGGTGAAAACTTTCTCTGTAGTACAATTTTGATATATTTTTGTTTACAGTTGATCTTCGTGAAAGAGTATACTTGTGCCGAAGGAAAGGCCTTTCACGTCAGACATTTCTGTTGCTATGAATGTGATACACCACTTGGTGGGAAGCAGTACATTCCCAAGGATAACCAACCTGTGTGCCTTGAATGTTTCCAGAACAAGTATGGCAAGGTGAGAGGTTGGAGTTATATAACATTGTGACCAAGCAGGTTAAAATAGTGGTGATGCGTGTGTGACACACATAGACTTGTTTCCTTGATATGCAGGTCTTTGAAGAAAGTTGCTTTTTAATATTTAGTTATGTATTGTATTTGAAAACTGTGAATTTATGTAATTAACTCTGTAATTAGGTATTCCAATTTTTTCTTTAATTTGCTTCCATCACGCAGCAACAAATTTCATTACAGTCATTTCAGTTTCACACAATTTTCTGTTTATTAGCCTTATGTCGTATATGGTGTGTTGTTACTTAGCAACACATAGAACTTACAGATATTATTTTATACATACCTCATAAATTCTTTCACCAATATTGATGTGTCATTTACCCAGTCTGTAGTATCATCTGATTTGTAGGTTACATACATAAAATTCGGTATTTTTTAAGTATTATTGAGATAGCCTTGAACACATTTGTATGGAAAATAATTGATGTATGTTTAAACCAATTGGGATGGACGGTATTGAACATGTCTGCGCTTTTCCTCATTACATGCTGCTCTTGGTAGCTCGTGTGTATAAACAGCACTTGACATTGGAGACCTTGTCAGAGGTAGGTATGAATCTTATAAGAACATGAATATGTCTATCTGGTTTCATCATACATCCTTATTCATTCATATTCATTGATGTCACATACAGTTATTACTAAATAATTCAGAAATGTTATTATTTATTTTTTGTCAATATGAACATTTATACGTTGTGTACTCATAGCATATACCTGTTTCAGAATTGCCAAACATGTAAAATGAAGATAGCAGCTGGAGATCAGCGTGTGGGGTGGAAGGAGTTGAGTTGGCATGTGTCACCTGACTGTTTCTGCTGTTCTCAGTGCTCAAAATCATTGCTAGGTTGCAAATTCTTGGTAAAAAATGAGCAGCCATTTTGCAGCAAGGAGTGTTTCCAAGCAGCCACACAGATTTGAAATGTAAACAACAATACTTTGCAAATTTTAAATATATACATACAAAAGAAATGAGTAGTATGTATATTTTTGTTATATGTGCATGTAGTCATGTATTACTGCATTGTTCAGTGTAGCAACTAAGTACTGATTATACACTGGTACAAAATTACTTTGTACCAACTGTTGTATGACAAAAGGGAAATTTCTGATTTTATTGCACTGTGTTGTTTTATAAGAGGTTGAAAATATTTCAGATTGTATATTTTTATAGTGCCATTATGAGGAACTGTAGACAAGAAATGACTGTTTACTGTTTTAATCGTGTAGTTCGTAGTTAAATACAAGAACATACATTCCACTAGTATAACTATATATTTTCTTTTTTGAATAAAAGCTTTTGCTTTTAGCTTGTATGACAGGAGTTTTATTTAATTAAATGATGATTTTAATATTTAAGGACAAAAAGTCTTACCTATTTTTATTTTTTATCTTGCTATAAACTTGTACTCTTGTTTAACTGTCTATGCCTCAGAATGTATCCATCAAATGTGTTAAAAACTGTTCGTCCACTTGCACTGAAGCTGAGACTTCGTACATCACCTTGCACTGGGCAGTGCATCAGTAGTTACAGAGATGAACTATTAAGAGTCCCTCCTTTTACTTTTCATTGTGATGATATTATATCTGCAGCACTGTATGTTCAATACTACTCTCTACATGCCACATGCCTGTCATATGATGGACTGTCATAATATTCACACATCACGACATGGTCTATTTCATATTTCATCTTGATTCGTGATTATTTATTGAGTAACTACACTAATCGTTATTCAATTATTATTGTGTTTGAAACCTACTGGAACACCCTTGTGTCTTAGACATGACATTTTGATTTCCCCTTTCAGTTTCAGCACAATATTTACATGTTCACCAAGCCTATGTACCAAGTATCACATATGACCACTTTTAATATATGTGCAACTTTTACAGAGTGCGTATAGTTAAAGATTTTTAATTATAGTGGCAACAGCTTTGCAGGAAATCATAATTTTATTTTGGGGAGGTGTGTTGGTGACATGCCTTTCTTGTCTTCATCCTGACTGAATCAACTCTGGCAATCACACTTGCTCCCAGCTTGTTTCTTGCAAAGCATGAGCTATCATTCAGCATCTGACATGCCGCTTTGACATTCACGTTCTGCTCCATGGCCGCTTTGTTCACAGGTCGTCTAGCACAGGCTGTTTCTTTATCCTCAGTGCCAACCCAGTCATACGTGCATCTGCTGGAGTGCTGACATCTGGTGCCGTTATGTTGCATTATATGCTAAGCATTTGAATGAACGTGGAATCAAGCATTATCTTGTATTCGAAAAATTACAAACTTGGGAAAGTGTGATGTCTGAAGGTCGTATTACCGCTGCCGGGTACTAGGAAACAATAGGTTTCATAATAGAAATATGCCGGTAATTTCTGCATTCCGAACTCCTGCTAACAAGATGTTATATCTATGTATGGAAGCAAGGAAACTTGTCATTAAAAGTCCTCAAAAGTATTCTGTTTAGTAGTCCTATTTATTCCTGGTAAAGGCAAAAAAAAGATCAACCAAATACTATGTTACGATTACATTCGTCTTCTGAGACAGGTGTGCTCATGCCACGCGGGAAAAAATTATGTCAAAACGTTTAACATGGACTATCTACTAGCACACTCCGCCACATAGCTAAACGCAGGGGCATTTCAGTTCCATACACTTAATATATGAAGGCCATTTAATTCTCCGTAGTTCTATCACCAATGTTAGAATACTTATTCTTTCCCTAAAGCGTTATTGAATCAGATATTTGTCTACGTAATGAATGCGCGCAAACATTAATACAATATCCATGGCTCCTTAAATTTTTAAGCAAGGGATTGCATCTTCACAGCCGTATTTTCATTCAAATTGAAAGTAAACGTTTTTCTCTACGTTGAAGTCTATTCCTTTGTCAAAGAATAATGGAAAATTAAAATCAAGCATTAAGATGAATAGTTACCCGTGAACTTCGCGACGGCTACTACTGGGCAAGTTTGCTGTGGCTAAGTCATTCTTTCTTTCGCAGCGCGTCACGGATCATTTGTAGCCAGAGGTGCTATAACACTAGCTTGTTGACTAACTTTCTTACTCCGTTTATCAGCACAGATATTCGTGATTTCAGGCTTCCGCCGCGATGTTGATGAGTTCTGCTATCTTTCGGGGTGTTACGGAGCGTCGAGTGGTAAACCTTCACCGACGTTTCTTGATAGCGTACCGGT
>BLKM01000099.1:1040669-1107362 GCA_013340265.1 Coptotermes formosanus
CCCCCCCCCCCCCCCCCCCCCCCCCCCCCCCCCCGCCCCCCCCCCCCCCCCCCCCCCCCCCCCCCCCCCCCCCCCCCCCCACTTTAACACCAAAATTGCAAACATGCATGTCACCACATTAAAACATTTGCTTAAAACTGTATGGCAGTGGTTGACATTTCTTCAAGACATACATGAATTTCTTCCCACATCTGGGGCAGAACTTGCCAAATAGTATTTATTTTTGTGGAAAATGCTTTGAACAGAAGTAGAGCAAAATTAAGACACAGGCTGTATCTAGTACACATTTTCTGTTGATGTTAAGGTTTTCAGATTATTAAAGGGTATTTTTAAAATCTAGAAGCTGTGACAGAGTGTATGTACCAAGGTTATGCTGTGTGTACATTTCTTAACTTGGGCAGATTTTATGTTCTCACAGTAGTCCTGATGAAGAGCAGAGTCGTCAGGGATATAATGCCATGTGAGTTGGTAAACAGTTTCATGGTCTTGCAGGACATGTGGGCAGTATAAAACCAGTATGTAACTGGAATTGCTATATAGCATCATATCCCAGATGACTTGGATCTTCATTTCTTGTTTTAATGATGTAATTAATTTAGATTAATATATTCAAATCTACTAGTGGGATGAAGTGATTTAGTGGTGTACTTCTAGATATGCCTGTGATGAGACATGGTTGCTGAACCATATGATGATTCTGTAACAGATGTCACCAAGGCTGAGGCATATTCTGATAGTGCTTTCTTATCTGATTTATAATCAGTCCTGGTTTGTGCAATCTGCCTGTTCATATGGGTGTGTATATCATTTGTTATCTAATCATGGCAGTGAAGTTCTTCCACTTGATTTTGACATTCACATAATGGAGGCTATTTAAGAAAATTATTATGGGTTGCTGGATATTTTGTCAGATGTATGGGTACTGAAGTGTTACAGCGTAAGTCCAATGTAACAATTAGGGAGCGTTAAAGGGAGGTTTGTTACTGTGACAGTTTCTTATGCACCACAAAGTTAATTTATGTTAAGCATAACAGTATTCTTCCATTTTAACTCAATTTAATTTTCTGTAATTTGTCAATTCACAGATCCATATGCTTAGCAGTGTGACCTATCTGCTATTTTTGTTGTTCACAATTCCAATTAGCACATCTTGCAACACAGCATTCTGACATCTTAGCTCATCAGAAGTGTATATGAAAAGAGATTATAAGATTCTTCTTACCTTGCCCATACAATGCATGTATAGGATAGTACCTGTCACTGCATTACAGGAAGTAACAAAGAAATTTGTATTTTCTCTATGGCTATGTGGCCTGGTGTGGTCCCACCATTCATAACCTTGTACGGCCAGGCCTGGCTGTTCCATCCCTCTCTAGACTCAAAAAGATATTCTGTTCTTTTGGGTGGAGTCACGCAGATGGGCGAGTCCACTTGGTTGGATGATGCGCAGAGAGGTGAAGCAGGTCAGTTTGCTGTCTGACTTTGTGTAGAGGAAGTCATCTGATAAGTGGTTAATCCTGCACTTCAAAGTACAGGAATTGTGCTACCTGCATGTTATGAGTTACTTCTTACTCTGCTGTCCCCCCCTCCCCCCTTCTGTTTACCAGTGTTTACGTGAGTCTCTTAATGGGGCTTATGAATTTGTGGAGTTTTCACAGCCCAAGTTTTCTTGAGTCTGGTATTCAGTGTTGAAGAATAGATGCCTGTTTTATTTTGAGGGCCTGCAGGTGAAACTGAGTGGAGAAAGAAGGAGCTGGATTACTTAGTTTGTACAAAGTCTGCAGGGAAATCTCAGTTTTGAAAACATCCACCACCAAATGTACTTAATAATTGGACATATTTTAATGAATGTGTCAATATGTAGACCATTTGTGCAACTCTTGATGCTAGCATTAAGTCCAGCATAGTCAGTCTTGTAAACAGGGTCGTGGGTGCTTTCAGATGCCACCACTTGTTAATTCATATTGTCTCCTGGGAGATGGCACAATGTGATCTGGTAGGTGGTGACAGCATTTTTGAGGATTACGTGTGGGCTCAGGCAGTGACTAGGTCATCAGTGTGATGGAAACCAGCAGGGGGTTTATAAGTTGCCCTGCTGAGTTCATCATATTCATCTGTGAAGAATTTGGCAATCACAGGAAACAGTAGTAAATACATTGTCATTTTGTTGGTAGAACTGGCTGTTGAAACAGAAGTATAAGGATGTCAGGATATGGTGTAAGTTGCCCATCTCCTTGTCAGTGTTGACTGGGGAGATTCAAGACCTTCTTAATCAGCCTCTAATAGTTCATCCAGGTTTACACGGCTCATTCCTTTTGTTGATGCAGCAGTACTTCATGTTAGTGTCCACCATCAATGGTAGCAGTGTCTTCTGGAATGGTCAGTTGTAAGCATAACAGCAACATGTTGTGCCAGTGTAGATTTGGTATTTTAACATTAATAACAGGCCTATCTTGTTTTTGTTACAAGGGTTTTGAAGAAATTGTGTCCTTTTAGAGAAACTGCTGAAAGTATGAATGTTGTGGTTTGGTCCTGAATACAGCCAATTGTGAAGGTCTCATGTCTGCAGGTTCGTAGTATTGTTGCTTCACCGTAGAGGTTATGTGATAAGATTTAAGGTAACATGGCATTGAAGATTTATACTGTGGTCTTTTGTTGTATGATACCATGTAGTCTGGTAGGTGGTTGCCACTGTTGCAGAAATGTACTGTTGTCACTTTTTGATCTGAAGATGGGGCAGTATGTTCCTCCAGACTGTTTGTACCCATTTACCAGACTATATGATGTTATAACCCAGTAGACCACAATGTGATTCCTAAATGCATTTGCAGTTCGATGCCAGATCACAGGTGCAAAGTGTATTCAATAGTTAGTACTGGACAGATGATGGTTTCCACTGCCATAATCATGGTATTTGAAGTCATTGAACTTGTGTGATGTATTTTTCGTTCGTGTTGCAATTCAAATTTTATGTGACTCACATGTAGGTTATGTATAACAGAATAACTGCAAATTCCTTATGATCTCCTGCATTTTTATCAGTTACAGAGAGGTAATAACAAATTTTTACTGTTTTGCTTTTGGAGTGATTTGTATGTCTGCAGGTTCTTAGCTGCTTGCACGCAGTATTTATTGTAACATCAGTTTCACTCTGGTTGAATTCCCATTGTTTCAGACTTACACAACACTATAGAAGTAAATGCGTGATGACCCTTAACTTAAGCACTAAATTTGTAAAGAATTCTCGCCTCACATCTTGAGCTACAAGGATTGTGCCTGTTAGGATCTTTGGTCAGTCAATCTTTTTATTGGTCTCCCAACATTTCTCTTCCCTTGTGCTTTGCAAGTAAGATTCTCTTCCAGATATGATGCCTTTCAGCATGTACCTACCATTTAATTCTCTATTTTGAAATTTGTCTGTGATGTAATTTATGTGGTAGAGCCAAGCAGTTAGGGAAGTTTGGTTGACATGTGTTTAACTGTTGTCATGACACACTACCTTTGAAATAGGTCACCTCCTCTGTCATGTATTTGTTTCCATTGGCTTTGCCATGGCTACATACTATTTTTTTGGTGCCGTTCTTAACGGTGCCTGTGTGATAAGAGCAGCGTCTGATAAGTGCGAACTGTGAATTGATATGATACATAAAAGCAGTTGATCTGAAACCATATATACGTGAATCGTGTGTGTGAACTGCAAATGTAGATTCCAGTTCTACATCTGTTTTTGGAGGAATCCTTTTGTCTTTGTGCTAGCTTCCCTCCTCCCCCTCTTCTTCTGGCTGTTCCCTTGCACTTTACACTATTGTAGAAAACATTGTGGACATGGTAGTTTGATAGTGTGTGCTAAAACCTTCCTGTGTGAGCATGATCTGGCAACTTGGCTTATGGTGGCATTGTTGTCTGTTCCTTACTGGACAAGAGTAGGGAAAAATTGGCTAAACTGAGAAAATGAAGGCAGCACTGTGGTTCATACAGACTTTTGTATCTGTTGGTCCTACTGCAGCACGGTGTTTCATGCCCTTGGTAATCCTGTTCAGGATACCTGGTATGTTATCAGCTCTGTCTCAAGCACGTCCTTGCTGATGATGCATCATGCTTCACACTGATCATTCATGGTTTTCTAAACAAGGTGGTACAGAAATGCATGGTACATGTGTGCCATAGACCATTTTTGAGATTCATCAGTCACTTCTGTGTGTTGTTCTTGACCTGTCTCAGATATGAACACTGGGCATGTTGCCAGCCTTCCCTTCCATGGGTTATCCTCCAGTGGTCCTTGGTGCCCTGAAACTTCTGAACCATGTAGACCGCAGCCTGACCGAGGGACCTTGCTCGTAGGGTTCCCTAATCATGGTACAAGTCTGAGAATGTCTTGCCTGTCATACAGGAAACTTTGTATGCTCACTCTTTATTCGTGTTGCAACATAAGAGAGCACTGTGTGCTGGGGAAAAAATGTATTGATTTGAAGAGTTCACATTGTCGCTGGTGGGTAGCCTCAGATGTGGTAACTTTTCTGTAGCTGCTGAAACGGTTTATTAGATGGACTTTGCTGTGTGTGGTTTGTCCAGTATCTTCACTCCTTGGTTTGATTGTCATTCTTTAGAGAAAAAAATTGGCATCTCGGCAACTTGGAATCCTAATACTTTCTGTTGTCCAAATTTCTGATGTGTGTCTAAGACTGTAATTCATATGTGATGATGTACAAGTATTTAGCACATGCATGATTACAACAGTCATTTAAGCGTTTCCTGCTGTCTTCGTGTTGATGGCCCTGTAATTTATTTTGTTGATACAAGGTAATAATGTTGCACATCTACACTTTACTAAGTAGTAAGTATACCTCAATTATGACACTAGCGTTGGTAACGTTAACCTTACGGCAGTATTTAATGTATCTGGTGAGGTTCTTTGTTATTTTATACGTGGGTTTATGTCTGTGGCCTTCAGTTTTTCTGATGCACATGAACAGTTTTTCAGCAGTTTGTTTTGTTGCCAGCCGGCTGATAAGCGGAAGTTCGCATATGGTGGCCTGAATGCTGGACGTCCAGTGACACCCCCTCGTGGTGCTACTAACAAGAACAAGAAGAAATGAGCTATTGCGTAGGTTTGGGCTCCATTCGTTGGTTGCATACCATGCTCCACTCCTCCATGTGGCAGTCAAGATAAGTTGCTGCCACAGCAACGGCAAACAGATGTCACAGACCTCTGCTCATTGGAGCAGCAGTACGTACATAACAGTATAACTTAATATGATTTCTTTGCTAAAATTTCAATCCTTGGGGGAGAGAGGAAAAAAATCTTTTTTTTTTTATCTGTGAATGAATAATTGGGTGAAACATGAGTGACAAGTTGCCAAAATTTTCTCTTGGACTGTGATGTTTTTGAGGGGGGGTAATTTTTATTTTCTTATGTTTTCCTTTGAGTTTTGTGGCCACGTGGGCTTAAGCTTTGTATCCATTGTCCTTTCTTTCGTGTGTTGTGCGCTTGACTGCAACAGTCTTTGATGACTATAAACAGATCCATGGGACAAGTTATGTGAATCTGCATCTGAATTCAAGAATCCGTTGTAGTATGGTGGTTATATTACACTGCGCAATGAGAATACCATATTTTCTCAAATGAGCAGCATCAGCAGTTAGCAGTTTATGTTATGTGATTTTTTCCAGTTGTAAACATGGAATAGACTGTTCTGTTCACTGGGCCATATGATGGTTACATTTATTAATTACAAGTAAACCTTCATAAAAGTCATGCAGCATCATAATGCAATAATTTCTTGTGGTATATGTGTTAATCAGTAAAGGTGAGGTAACAAGAAGGTACGGTAACAGTGTTTCAATGGCTGTTCTGTGAAAAACGGCTGCCTCCTTCCCCACATCCTGTCCTGTCCATCCACTGAATTAGTCCTGTGATTTATTAATACCATCATTGCAAGGTGAATATACATTTGTGAATGGTATTGCAGTAATCTGTTTAATCTTCTGTCCACTGAAGTGATGTGCCCGTGTTTGTAAATTGTCACTGTTGTAGTATGTATCTCTCATTAATGTCCATTGATTCATTGACATCTCCTGCATAGGTTATAAGAAACATTCATTGCATCTTGCCAGGTGAAACTGCTGTAAAGTGTGAAATGAGAAAACATGATTTTGAGGGAGGGTAATGACATTTTGTTACATCAGTCCTTCCATTCTGTCTCTACCCTTGGGATATTTATGTTACCTTATACATCAGATTAGGGTAAATTTGAATTCTTGTAAATAATTCAGCTACTTATACATCTCTAGGGTAGAGTAACAGTTATTTTTCTCCTTTCATGTTTTAGTCTAATAAAATATTTTAAAGATGATGCATGTGTTGTTTGTTTTCATTCTTCCTCTATATTTACCCACTGACAATTCAGAATGCCTTAATTGATTCATGAGGTTTTGTATCATGCTGCTCAGAAAGTACCATTCCTAGATCCGCTGTTATAATAGGGTGCTTAAGGAACACTATGCATCTGTTTCTTCAGACATCACAGTTGATTGTATTTGCACAGCAGGTGGGTTCATGTTAAATTTGTTCCTGCATCCATGGTATCTCTATTGTTGTGACAGAAGACTGCTGCGTAATGTGGTAATACACATTGGACATTGTATGGTGTCACATGTTCTACTCCTGTTGCAAGATCATGTGTGTGACAAAAGCCTGGTAATGTTTAAAACTGCATGGTTGTGTCATGTAATTTTTTACATGGCGGAAGGTGTTAATATTGTAATTTAATTTTACGTGTATTAGTGGAACCTTTCAGATTTTCATGGTATACTGCCTGTGGTTGCTGGTTGTTTGGAAACAGGTTGAAGATTGACCGTATGCTAAGTCTGGTCCTCTGTTTGAAGATTGACCATATGCTAAGTCTGGTCCTCTGGTTGAAGACTGACCATATGCTAAGTCTGGTCCTCTGGTTGAAGACTGACCGTATGCTAAGTCTGGTCCTCTGTTTGATATGCTTCAACTTATTCAAGGTTACCTTGTGGAAGTATGTTGGACCCAAAAAGTGGCATGATTGGTTTAGCAAAAATGGTGGGGAAAGCTCAAATTGAGTAGTGTTTATAGTAAACACTCTACCTGATGCTCCAATTCTCAGAGTTGTGACCAGAAGGTACACAGAGCTGCTAAATGAGAATTGTAATTGACACTGAAAATGCAAGTGAAGAAGTTCTAATAGAACTGAATTAGTGTTAACAGTATTTCCCTGTGACAGCTGCCTGCAGTGGTCACAAGGACTGGAATTTTTTTTATGTTGAACACGTCAGATTGCGATAACTTTGGCGTCTTTCAGCCTGATGTTGCAGATAGTACGCACACCTGTAAATCCCAACAAGTGTCTACGTTAATAGTAATGTACGACAGTCCCAAGCAGTGTGACCACTTACTGAAGCACGGTACGACACTGTACTTGCAGTTGTAAGGAACACTTCCCTGTGCATGTAACAACTGAATGCAGGAGGTTGAAATGAAATGAATACATAATGGATTTGAGCCCTTAAACACCTGATGAATGTAGGCCTTTTTATGACAGGCTGTCTGTTCCCACTTATTCTCTGACCTTTTCTCTCCAGGAAAGAGACTTGTACAAGTCCTGTAGCTTGCTAAAGGCCATGATTGCTCTTGGATGTGTTTTCCTAAGCCTACATATGAGGTGATCACAAGTCTGTCACATGCAGATACTTTTGTAGAGTGTTATGGCCAAACATAAGGCCACAAACCCTCTAAGTTACACATGACAGAAAAATATACCAAGTACAGGTTTGGGCCCAATAAATGTGTTGGCTGAGCCCTCCCCTTGGTAAATGCCTGTAGGTTCCCCTTATGGAGCCCCCACAAAATGTTCCATTTCCAGAGCCTTCTATGACATGTCTCTTGGTATAGGAGCGCTTCCTCCAGGTTCCCCTCACAGAGCCTCTGTAAAGAGAGGTACCCTGTTTCCAAAGCCTTCCACGACATGTCCCTCGAAGTCCTCAGTGAAGGAACCCCCTCCTGGTTCCCCTTACGGAGCCCCTATGTAGAGAGATACTGTGTTTGCAGAGCCATCTTTTACACATCTTCCAGAATCCTCGGCAAATGAGCCTTCCCTCCAGGTTCGCCTCACAGAGCTTGCATACAGAAATATGTTCTGTCTCCAGAAGCATCTTATACCCGTCTCGTGAAGTCCCTGGTGAAGGAGTCCCCCTCCAAGTTCACCCTGTGGGGCTCCAATGGAGAGATGCCCATTTCCAGAGCCTTCTTACTCATATCGTCAGAGCACCCAGCAAAGGAGCCCTTCCTCCAGGTTCCCCTCTCAGCCCCCATAGAGACGCTCATTTCCAGAGCCTTTTTTGTACCTATCTCTCAATGTCTCCAGTGAAGGAGCCTCACTTCCAAGTTCCCCAATACGGTTGCTATGGAGACAGATGCCCATTTCTAGACACTTCATTTACATATCTTTCAGGGCTCCCAATAAAGGAGCCCTTCCTCCAGGTCCCCCTCTCAGAGCGCCCATAGAGAGACGCTCCGTTACCAGAGCCTTTTTTTATCTGTCACTCAAAGTCTCCAGTGAAGGAGTGTCCCTCCCATTTCCCGCCAGAGATAAGTAGTTTAAAAGTATATTTGCCCTGTATTTGATAACAATGAAAATAATGCCCTCTATAATGCTTCTTCCTTAACATACAGTTCTTGGAAATTTAGAAGCTTGTAGCATCCCTGTCTAAAGTAGTTTAAGAATAGAAAATTTAAAAGTGCCCACCCAAAATTTGTTGCAGTTAATTGAAATAATACTACAAGCAAATAAATAAAGCGGTCAAGATATCGACTTGCGTGGCCGGCCGCGTTTTGCGATTAAGATAAAATCAGTGAGTGGGCGGCATAATATGGACAATGGACCACGTTTGAGACGCCTGACGTAAACTCTCACAGACGTGAATATTGTGTGGTCAGAATTGACGTCAGCGGTATTGGGAAGTTGCCTAATGCAAACCGTAGTTTGAGAAGAATAACATGAAAAAATTTTGTTAAGGTTTTGATGGCGAGTTCAAAAAAATGTGGAACGCTTCACGATTTTGCGTGTCATCCTTGCGCAGGGGCCATGCTAATCTTCTCTGTATCGTTCCAATTTTAGTATATGTACCGCCGAAGCGAGTACGAAACGTGTTGCCGGCTGCGATCATTATATAGTTACATCGAGACGTATCTTTCCACACGTGAGACCTAACAGAATTGTAAACAGTATTCTTACTTGTTGTGAAAGAATTCCATCAACATCTATACTGCGTGGTGGCAGAAAATTTTCTCCACCTAACAAATTAAGAAAAGAAGCATAATTTTCAATATACGGCGTTATTAGTACTTACGTTTGATGAATTTCGTACATTTACTTCGATGACATCTTGTGACATTCCGAATTTTGACGGTAGAGTACGCAGATACCGTCTTATACCGTTAGAAGTACCGTAATTGCACGCTAGGTGGTAATAGTGTGCAGAGTTCGCGAGAATGAGTGCGAGGTACGATGTGGTGACTCCGTGACGTTGGCAGAACGATTATCTGAGGGTCCCTGGCTTCGGCGAAATGCTGACTGGGGTAGTCAATGAAAGACGTCACACGATTTTGGCTTAAAATTGACCCCCACCCCATCTTGTCACATTTCGTTACAAAAGTCTCACCCCCTTTCTCCAAAATGACGTCACGAACTTATGCCTCCCCCCCGTCCAAGCAACAAAAAAGGAATTGGCTATAGAAAGTACTTGCCACCGCGTAAAGCCAAAACACCAGTCCGTATTATTTTACTAACGCAAAACATCATAACAAACAACTGCCTAATGGGATTATGAGAAGTTTAGCCGGATCTGCACAGAATAATACTAGTTATATTAAGACTTTTGTAACGTCACGATATTCCAAACCACCCCTCCGCCTTGCATCACACTGTCACAGAAGTCACACCCGCCCGCCCCCCGCCCCGGAGCGTGACATCATTTAAGGACTACACCATTGTAAATAATTGTAAAGTAGTTTTCAACCCAGCAGTTCGAATATATTATGCAAGTTTGTTCTATTCACTAAGTGACGTTGGTAGGTTTTTTGGTGTCCAGCGCGAGTAATCACAATGGCCACCCCCAATGGACATTACAGAATTAAAAGAAAATCAGAATTATGTACTGCATTTTACTTTACTTGGCTGAATGTTTTAAAATCGGTTGAACGCCAAAAAATCTAAGTTTTCAATTAGAAGATTCATTTTACCGCCCCTTTGACTCCGCCTTCCGTGGCGACGGCACCACACTTCCCCGCAACCACCCCCGCTGTTATGACATTGCGTTTATGAATGCGGAACGAAGACAATGTCCATAAGTCCAGTATTCTTCTTGTCACAGGCACTTTCCGAACCATTCCCCTCGACGGGCCAGCACTTGGGATCAGAGGCCCCACCACTCTACATTACGACCTGTGAGTACACCCCTTAACAAGGCGCTATGCGTTAACCTTTTAAAGCCTAGCGATACTTTACGTACCACCAAGTTGAACATTAAAAAATTCGACGTCGTGCCCACATTGCGTTTATGTGTTTTTTACGGATCTCAGAACAAACAGCAACTTTTGCCTTATAAAACATTAAGAGACTGGTTTTTATAACCGAAGTGGAGAGTGTTTACAGCTCAGTACGCGCTGAGTCCTTATATAAAACAGATACGCTTCGTCTTTGAAGGGTTAATGTCCGCTTGCCGCACATCATTACATAATGTATAGGCTATCGACGACTCTTTGAGAACCTTCTTTCCGCCTACCCTTACAACACGGCTATATTTATATACAGGTTATTTTTCGATATCTCGAATGGGTGGCCTAGGGGTGTGGCTATGGGGGAGATCGAGTGGTGTCGCCGCCCCAGGCAGCACAGTCCATGGAAGCAGCAAAATTGGCGGCAAAATAAATAGTTTAAATAAAAAATATATTCTGTGCTTAACAAATCTTAAAGTATTTAGTCAAGTAGAAAGAAAATAAACAACTAATTGTTATTTTTTTAAAGTTCGTTATTTCTGTCGGGGACATTAATTGTGATGAGCCGCCCCGGCGCAAAGAAACCTAGCTACGCCCATTGGCTTTGCCTGTGTCTATAGTCGTCTATTTTCTCTTACTATCGCCATCAGTTTAATAGCATCTATACGACAGAACTCTATGCCGTTTATAGACTCATTATATGCAGGGGCGTATCAAGGGTGGCGCGAATAATGCGGCCGCCCCAGGCAGCAATCACTAAGCGGCATCAAACTGAATATTTTAAATGAAAAAATTTGGTTTTATGCCCTCAGGAAACATTGGGGCACTCAAGGGGGGATGGGGACTGCCGGGTTGCAGCCCCTCCCTCTAAAGCGAAAGTTAGAAAACACAGGTTTTTTAAGACACGATGATATTAAGGTTTAACGTGATTTACGAGTCAACCTAAATCAGCTACCGAAAATGGCTGATGACTAGTACATTGGAATGTTGAAAAAGCATAATAAAAACTTACGAATATGTTTTTTAATACTCAACATCCCAGCTGGTGTTTAAGTACAAAAGTATATTTTCACGTGTTATTCACACAGTCACAACCAACACTTCACTTTTGAAAGCGTACACAACTTACCGGTTTCTGCTCAGAGCCATAATCAGGCCGCGCAGAAACCGTGAATTTAAAAACTCCATACGTCTTGGAACGTGAAAGATCTTCCTATTTTTAAAAAGGCGGAAGATCTGCTCACTGAAGAAATTTCTCGATATTTATGGCACCCACAGGTTTAATTTACGCGCAATGACACAAGTTGTTACCTTTAATCCGTGGCAGGTAGGCGTCACGGTGTACGTCGTGCAAACACATCACGGATAAAAAGGACGCGAATCGAAAATGCCGTATTGATTCTGAAACAGTACTTAAAAATGGCACGATTGTGGTGGGTGGCGGTAGTAGACATGAAATGTGGAGTGCTGTAGTCATTGACCATTCGGTTCAACAATGCGGTTTTTAATTTTATAACTATGTAATTTACGCTTTCATAACAATGAAATTATTGAAACCAAATTGGGTTTCACACGATGGTAATGTATTGACATTAGGGTGTATTGCGTATGCTTAGTTATGTAGAAAGTTATGCGTTCATGTTTAAACGTATTTGTTACATGCGGCTTTTTCTTTTATGAATGTACCATAGTGTATTTTTGAACATATGGAGCGCATTTCATTTCTTTACTTTT
This sequence comes from Coptotermes formosanus, assembly GCA_013340265.1. Lineage (NCBI taxonomy): Eukaryota > Metazoa > Arthropoda > Insecta > Blattodea > Rhinotermitidae > Coptotermes > Coptotermes formosanus. The sequence continues at coordinate 1,052,926 of BLKM01000099.1, forward strand.
AGATCTACCCATATTTTCCATTGATATTCACCCTGATGGCTCGAGATTTGCAACGGGTGGTCAAGGTGAGGTTATAATATTTTCTCATAAAACTGAGCGCTTTCTGTGTCTCTTTCTCTGTCTCCCCGTCTTTCTGTCTGTAAACAACACATGGCATACACGACTTTATTTGATTACCAAATGTAGTGGTTCATGGAATGTTACTTGTGATTATTTGTCAAAGGGGAGGACTCTGGGAGGATTGTTATATGGAACATGGCACCTGTTGTTAGTGAGAAGATAGAGAATGATGAAAATGTTCCAAAAATGCTGTGCCAGATGGACAATCATTTAGGTAAGTAAGTTGGGTCCAAAAGTGAAGACTAGTTTGTTGTGCCTGTAATGAAGTCAAAATAATATGCGTGGTGTTACAGGGCACAAAGTGGAGCTCTGGCAACAGAGTTTACACTTTTACATTGTACCTTTCTATGTGTACTTTTTCCAGCATTTTTTTTATTTGCAACAGTGCTTTTAACTTGTAAGTTAATAAAATATAGATTCCAGATGATGCAGTCAGTCATGTGTGAGTAATTACAGACTGATGATGTATTAGTTGTGGAGTTTTAGGAAATAAAACCAGTTTGTAGTTCCTGTTACTATTCTGAGGCCATGAAAAGAAGTCCAGTGGATGGTGAGTATGATAGTGCTTGAGGCTTCTGTCATTTTGCCTAGTGTTTTGTTCTCCTTCTGTGCCTTGTGCCCTGTATAAAAAGTCCACAGCACTTGGCATCAGTGTATGTTATCATTGTCAACATCTGTGTAAATAGAATGAATACATGACTTATTCTACTCCACCGAATTCCTATTTTTATGATAACAGTTTTTGTAAGTGAATGTCTTTTATGTTAGTTTGGATCCAGAACTAAAAACTAACAATGTACCAAGTTATATTGGCATTGAATTGTACATATTCTATAGTGTTTTGCTGGATGATGGCCTGTTGAGCTGTACCAATCATGTATAAGCACTCATGTGAGATGATGATTTTAATGGACTTGTCTTGGGTAATACTTGCTGATGTTATTTGTGTCACATAGTAGAAGTTTGTACATTAGGTTAATGATATTTTGTTGATACTGTTCAGTTGTGTTTCATAATGTCTTACTGATTGGTTAATATTGAAGGGAAAAAATTCATAGCTGATTGATGTATATTTCTTGTAGAATACTATGTGTTAATTTAATGTATTGTCTCTTTAGCGTGTGTGAATTGTGTGCGATGGAGCTTTTCTGGCAAATTCCTTGCTTCTGGTGGAGACGACAAGTTGATTATGATCTGGAAAATAAGTAAATATGCTTCAGGTGAGGGTATTGCATTTTGTGAGAAGAGAAATTTTGTTTGAGTGAAGGGAAATGAACACTGAATATAAGGTAAATGCTTCTCACATTTTGAAGTTTGTGTCCTGTGGCATGTAGTATTTCATGTTTTCACAGCAGTGAATGTTTACATTATTATCTTTGCATTAAGACACCATGTAGTCTGATGGGTGGGTATTACCAAGCTTGTTTTGGAGGAAATGGCGGCCTCTGTCTTCAGCTATGATTACGTGTCCCACCAGAATGAATGGCCCAGTTAGTTACGTGTAAATAAGACCACACTGTGAGTTCTTCAAAAAGCAGTTCAGAGTTTGAGGTATCCATTCTTCTGGCATATGACAGTGCTTCACTGCACCTTGTCTTCAGGGGTGAAAAGTTTCTTCTTGGACATTTTTGTGGATAAAACAGCCAAGACATGTAGCTGACCATTCACCACCATGTAGTTTTAGCAGTTGATTTAGTCCCTATGTTAAAATATTCAAAGGAAACAGCGACACCACGTGAAATGATACTGTAGTTTAGAAAGAGGTATGTGGAAAGTCATGGGGAACAGCCAAGCAGCTGGAAAACTAAGTTTTGTTATTTGTCAAATGTTGTCACATGTAAGTTGAACAGCAAAAGTGTGCGGTAACAGAATTTGGAAGCTCATGTTTTAAGAATGCAGCAGTTTATACCTCTGCTTGCCCATATGCCATGTATTTTATTAAACATGGAGGCACAATGCTTGAACCCAAATTCAAGCAGAACTGCTCATCAAACCCCACCCAGTAGAGCTTGGCAGAATACTAGGCCCTTTTCTGATGCATTGAGTGCTGTGTTTTATTAATATTGTTGACAGGTGGTAATACTGTGTTTGGTAGTGGTAAGGTTAATGTTGAAACATGGCGCTGTGCCACTACATTGAGGGGTCATAATGGCGATGTTCTTGATATGGCTTGGTCTCCACATGATGCCTGGTTGGCCACTTGCTCGGTGGACAACACTGTAATTGTTTGGAATGCCCTGAAGATGCCAGGTGAGTTTCAACTAATCGATAAGAATCAGGTAAATGTCAGGCATATTCTTATAAAGGTGGAATGATTATGTGGCTGCTAATGGGACCATTCATGTAACAGAATTTGTTGTTATGTAACTGTACCACTCTAGTTATCACATGTAGGCTTCAGTGGTCACACAGGTTAGGTAACCATTGGCCTTTGTCAGAATATATTAACCTTTGAGATATTTTTGAGATTAGGAATGCATATGACTGTTCCTAGAAAAATGCCTAACTTAATGTGGGAATGTTTGTCGCACTTTTTGCTGTTTTGTTAAAAATTTTTGGTAAGAAAACTTGTATGGTAATGCATTGTATAGGTCACTTTGCTTTCAAGAAGTCGTGTGTTGTTTTGTGTTGTAACCTTCAGCATAAGTCTCACCAGCTTTAACTGCCAGAGAGAAGGACTTGTAATCTAAAGTTTTGATGCAGACAACACTCATGGAATCGTTACTTAGTTATTTATCACTTGAATTTTTTGGTCTATAACAAAATTTGCTGAAGTCAAATGACGTAACATGTGAGATCTATTGAAGTACTTTATATTGTGTGTTACACTGTCCGTGTCAGAAATGGAGCACACTACATCTTTTGGTGAGTCACTTTTTGTGCTCTATTCCATGCTGTTTCATTTGAAGGACATAGTTTCCATGCACAACAGCTTCACTTCACAAGGTCTTGCTTCTAGAGTATTCAATCAAAAACTCTTAAACAAGTGGCAAGTGACTCACTGGATTCTACTCAATGACCCATCTCAGAGGAGTTCTGTCCTAACTGAAGTAATCTGCAGAAATTAATAAACTGCAATACTTACTGTATGTTCAACACTGTGTAAAACTGGAAGTTTAGTATTCACTGGTTACATCACACAATGACCTTTAGTTCTACACAGCTTGTTTTGTATTTGCACCATCTGCTCAGAATTCAGATGTGAAATTCTTGCTGTATTTTTAGGCATTGTAATATGTTGGGACTGAGTATTCAGAAAGTGTGATAATGTTTATGTTACTGGTGAAAGTAAAGGTAAAGCTACAGGTAAAGTCACCCTATAACAGGCTGTGAAAGCCCAGAGAGGGAGTAGAAGTATAGCTGTACTCTTTCTGTAACCTCGGCACAAGATGGGGGTGGGTGGTCAATGCCACGTCCTGACTGATTTACCCTCAGGGAAGGGACCAGCTACCCATTGTACAGGATGTTGGGTGGGCCCCAGCCATGATATGGATGGGTGCAGAAAATCTCATCCCTATCAGGATTCAATCGCCAGACCATCCAGTCTGTGGCGAGGCATTATACGGACTGTGCTATCCTGGCTCACTACTTAACATTCCTCACAATGTTAATGAGTAATGTGAAATAGTGGGGCAAAATGCCTGTCATTGACTGCGTTCAGTATTGAGTGAAACATTTAAAATAGTTGCGTGGTATAGCAGGGGTTTACACATTTTCCAGAACTCTAGGAGCCCCCTCAAAATTCAAGGAGCTAGAAGAGTTACCTGAAGGAAGTTCCATCCTGAGAACCCACAAATATTAGGTGCCATGTATAAAATTTAGTTCCCATGGTGACCTCTAACAGAAATGAGTACCAGGAATATTTTCTGAGCGCTAAAGGTGGCTAGTGTGTGGGGCTGATGTTATTACCTTCATGTGCCGATTGTCTGGAAATCTGGGAGCCTCAACCTCCTGGAATCCTCAGGGCTTCTCCAGGCCTCTACAGGGATTGCTTTACCTTTACTTCTATTATGAGATGTATATAGTTTTTGAATCTGCTGGAGGCCAAACAGATTTAAGTGTAGTAACTTACTTGTTTGTATTCTGAGCGTTTAGATGAAGTATTTGATGGCTGAGCATTTGTCTCATTCATACTGTGTATTGTTCCTGCTGACGTTACTTTGTTGAAATGGAGTATTTATTTGCAGAAATGGTTGCAGTTCTGAAGGGACATTCAGGTCTTGTAAAAGGGGTGGCTTGGGATCCTGTAGGGAAATACGTAGCGTCACAGTCTGATGACAAGACGCTCAGGATATGGCGGACAGCAGACTGGCAGCAAGATGCTGTCATAAGTGAGCCATTTGAAGAGGTATGTCTTGTAACATATTTGTTATTTTCTCAACACTTTTTACTTAAGGGTACAGTGAAACTGGGACTGTTAAACACAATTAACCCTTTCACTCCGCGATTAAATCCCCCGGCGCAGGTCCGCCAGCCGAGGTTTTTCTCTGGGCATTTAATTTCTAACGCTTGCTCTTAGATAAAAAAAGCATATCTCATAGACTTTTCATTCAAATTTAATGAAAAAAAATTTCGCAGTGTGTTAATGAATTGGTGAATTCGGGAAAAAATATTCACAAATTTTTACAATAAATTTAGTCCTGCAAATTACATGCATTATATAAAATGTGGGGTAAATATTTAATTACATAAATCTGGTTGCTGCACAAGATCCGTGGCACCTTTGATCACTCTTCTATCATCACACACATACACATTCGCCCGCACTATTTACACAAATTAGTTCTCGTGTGATAATCCGCGAAACAAGGCGCCACGCGTGTGTTGCACTCATGTCGTCAGAGTCACAGCACGAGTCTACCTAACTACACTCTCATGTCATGTGTATAACCTGATTCAGCACACAGTTTATAAATTTCGATGTCGAAACGTTCCCTTTTTATGGAAATGTACTGTCTGAATATAACTCTGCCTTTGAATTTTACAATTACTTTGTCCACTGCCAAATGTTCCGAGGGGTTATAGAATTTAGCATAAGCCTGGTTGAATGTTTCAAAAAGACTGTCTTTATTTTCAATGGCCGGTCATATTCCTCGCCTTGGTTGGGTCTCTTTCAGTCTCTAATGGCTTGGGTTAATATCAAGCCTTCGTGACGATGGCAGGAAGTCGCAATGTTTGCGTCTCTAGCCACAGCTGGGCCAACGTAAGCGCTGTGAAACACTGTACGGGTTCATCTTTTGAAGGTCATTTGTTGGGCTGGGTTACTACCTCGTGGCTTCGCTGTGAAAAACAGTGGACACAATTTCCTCCTCCTCATCCTCCTCCGCCGGGCCGTCATTTTTGTTATTGCTGCTGCTTGCTGAACACTGCCCTGGTCTGTTACAAAGACGGTTTTTATTCCTGTGCCCTCATAAATCTAATACCCTTACTAACGACCGACTTACATGATGAGAGCAAAACAGATCTAAGCCTACAACGTAAATGCTGTGAAAAATTCCACGTATTTCAAGGGTGAACACGACATTTTTACTATATTAGACGGCTGTGTTACAGATTTCTGCCACACAACTCCTACAGAATGCCCCAGAACTACAACAGACACGCCTGTGAGCTCTCCTGTAACTGTACACATAGATTTTTATGGATATCTCCAGTATTTTTGTATTAGTTCAGTCTGAAAATACGTGTTACAGTACGCCACTGAAAACCATTCAGCCGTCAATTAGTAACTGGCTTCATAGCACACTGTTGATATTCAACCCACACACGACTCCAGTGCGACTGATAAACAAAACACTCCTTCTCCGGAACGGTATTACTCAGCCGAGAAATGCGCAGTTCACCAATGTGTTGACATACATATCGCGACTGTTGGAGGCCTTACAGGGGTGGACAGGGAGCATTTATAACTGCACACACCGGCTCTCACATTCAGGGGACATACCACACAGAAATCCTGCGAGGTGCGTAGGAAAGGGGTGAAAAAAATGCTTCCAAATTCGACACAATATTGACGACGACTGAGGGCGTCATTCGTCCCAGGCAGACCGTTTAAATGCCCCCTGCGCGACTACGAGAGTCGCCATTCGTAGTGAAAGGGTTAAGTGCTGAACCTTAGAGTAATTCATGGGTCACAGCCTGCAGTGTTGTTGGAATGGAATGTTGAATTATATTAGCATACTGTGTGATGTTAAACATGTGATGGCAAAACATGCATTTGAGTTTGACGTTGACTGTCTGTAGTTTAAACAAGTGATGTTGTATGATTCTGATTCCCATATGTAAGATCCTACTTCTGATGTATTTGATGCACACTGAATAAAGTGATCTGCAGATCGTGTAACTTACCAGCCCTGAATACTGTATCTGAATACACTAAATGTTAGTGCTACTTTCATGTCAGATATCTCTATGCTGTTGTCTAATTAGTGCTATTACAATTAATGGATTTAGTAAATAAAGGGTTAATTCTGAAAATGAGTGTCCCTTTTATTTTGAGATTTCTCACCAGTTTGTATGATAGGAAATTGCTGGAACTGACCTTTATCAATTCTTATTGGAAATACGATATATAAGGTAAATTTAAAAATAGATTGTTTGCTGAAATCTTAAAAAAAATGCAACCAACAAATGCAACAAACCTGTCTGTGTTACATTAGCCCTCTGATGGTGAGATGCAACACTGTAAGGTTGGTTACTGTTTCAGTCACACCTTGTGTATCTGTTTATCATTTCTTTCACTGTTTCCACCTCTAGCTGTTGCACATACTTTTTATAAAATTGTAATTCAGCTGCAACAGGAATTACGTGTCTGCACAAACTTTTTTTTTAATAACTTAAACGGGCCATTGTTGATAGTGTGATGATTGGACTGTAAGATAGAGAACCCACTTGATGCAAACAAATCCTTACAGTTTACAAAATAAAGAGTATGAGAAAGGTAGTCATTGCCAAAGTACATAGTTGTTGTTGCTGGACTTTAGTTACTAATGTCCCATATCTGCTGAGTTTTCTGCCAGGTCTTCAGAGAGTAAGTTTGTCACATATTTTATTGTTCTGTCATTGATGATTGCCTTGATAAGTGTTCCATCTTTACGTTGGTAAAGAATTATCGCTCGATGCTGCGTAATGTCCCAGAAGAGTGCAAGTCTCATCAACATTGCTGTGGAAGCCTGAAATCACAGATAATTGTCAGTGCAAATTATGCATCTTTCCTTGGCACATTTTTTGTGTGATTCTTTCTGGTAAATATAAATCTGTCAGGATGTCAGCTTCAGGCCAGGGTGCTTAAATCATGCCAAGTTGTTATGTTGTTAGTGATTATTTGAATTGCGTGTTTCTGATTTTATCAGTTATAAGGAGTTCAGTGTTGTTGTAACAAGGTTTTTTGGTAGGATAAATGGATTTGGGGCGACTGCAGCATGTCAGTGTAATGTAAGTAACATTAATTGATATTACATTAATTGTGTAATATTACTACAGTTTTCTGACGTACTGCATGTTCAGATTGGTCATAAAATCATTTATTTTTACGTGATTTTGAGTTAGGTGATATGCAGACAGTTTGCATTACAAACTGATTGTGAACGAGACATTCAAACAAACTGCAGTGTACAGCCATTTTGCAAGTATTTTATCTTTTGCACGCAAGTATGATTTGAGTAGTCTCATAATTTCATATTTTCTTCACATGGTTAAATAAACACTGAGGGTATTCCCAGTCAATTATCCGTGTGTGGACCATTTGTTTTAACAGATTATCCATACACATTTTTGTTTCAGTTTTGTGTACTGGCTAATTTTATAAAATTTATAAAACTTTGCTTCATCTTGTATGCAGGTGTTTGTGAGCTAAGCTTATGTGTTTCTCCATCTCTTTCTTTTGTGTGCTTCTGTTTGAAGCTGTCATTTACATTTTACAAATCTTGATAAGGGAACTAAAGACCAAATCTTCTTCCTTTTTCCCTCCAGTGTTACTGGCATACTTATGATTGATAAATTATGAATGAGGTGTAATATGCCTCTAAATTGACAGTAAGATAGAATTATCACTACTTTTTCACGATTTATGTTTCTTTCACGTTCCATTTCTTTAGACAAAAAAAAAGAGCATGCTGTAATTGCTTTCAGTGTGGAGGTACAACGCATGTTCTTCGACTGAGTTGGTCTCCAGATGGCCAGTATCTTGTTTCTGCACATGCTATGAATGGAGGTGGTCCCACAGCACAAATTGTGGAGCGTGAGGGATGGCGTCAGGATAAGGACTTCGTAGGTCATCGCAAAGCTGTTACGTGTGTAGTATGTACATAAATTTTACATAAAATTATGGCATGGTGCACATTAGGTGGCAGATAGACAGTAGTATAAAGTATTTATTATCATTTATTACCTTCTCATTTCTTAGGTTTAGTGTATGGCCTTTTAAATCCCATGTTCCTGGCTTGTTGCCAAAACCCATTCAATTTCTGTGCCCATCACAGGACGTTTTCCCTGTTAGCTTAAAAGGATATATCTGTAATGGGACTGTTTTCCTGTTCATCCAGTAAAGGTTATGGTGGGTGAATGGATGGTTGGGTGGACTGATTGATTAATTAATTAATTTTGTTCATTAATTGATTGACTGACTGACTGAGTCTGGCATGCCTGTACCACGCTGTGAAAATGAAGTACTGATTTCAGAAACACTGTATGATGTGTAAATATATTTATACTGTCATTTTCTTTATTAACAGCGTTTCAACTCTAACATACTCCAGAAGTCACACAAATCATGGTGCAAGCCACAGCAGTACTGCTGTTGTGCAATTGGTTCCCGGGATCGATCTTTGTCTGTATGGCTTACAGCTCTGAAACGCCCGCTGGTTGTTATCCATGAACTGTTTAACAATTCTGTGCTTGACCTGTCATGGTCTGGTTCCGGCCTGCAACTAATGGCATGTTCGTGGGATGGATCAGTGGCATTTGTTGAGTTCTCCGAGGAAGAGCTAGGCAAACCACTCACTCTAGAGGAAAAGGTACAAATCTTTTGAAATTTGATACAAATTCTGGTACCCTTGAATTGTATGAATTTGTATTTTACCTCAGTCTAAGGTATAGGCCTTAAGCTTCTGAATGTCTCTTTTGAAAATCGGAAGACATTAAATTCCGTCTAAAGTCAGGTTTCCCATTGAAAATATTTCCCTCCTTTCTGTGTCGCTTTTACTCAGTTAATCCATGCATCTGGTCCATTACTGGGTTTCACATAACATTTACAGTGGAACCTCGATGCATCGTTCCCGTTACCATCGTTTTCCTGCAAATTTCATCTGCCTTGTTTGGTCCCGGAATTAGCCCCATATAAATAACACTATTTTTTCCCGCCTCCATTGTTCCTCGAACTATCGTTTTATCGCATTGATTGTTGAAAAATCACGGTCCTGATGTAACAGATTCCCACATTGATCGTTTTTGGAAAATTGAAACGATGATTTAGTGCTTATGAGGGGTGAATGCATGATGACCTTCAATTAGTTCAAAAGATTGAGGGTGCACACGTCTGCCTTGCTTTCTTAACACTGCTGCCGGCTGCAACTGCAGATCATATCTCCATCCTTTTTTTTCGGGCTACAGCAGCAGTTTAGTGTTTTACTCCCACTCCCTTCATTCCCCTCATTTCCCTTATCAAACAGCCACGTAATGCAGCAGACCATCGAATATTGTTTTTGAAAAGCTGGCTATGGGCATGGACAACTTTCAAGTGTTAGTGACGTAATGAGGAACGAAGATGACGATGATGCTTTTCAGCATGACTAGCAAAAGTTCAGTGCCATGGATAATGAGAAAACGACAACATCTCTGTGGACAGTCACCTGGCGACCAGTGGTGTTAGTACGGTGGAAGAGCTGTGCGAGAGCCATGTGCGAGCCACGCTGTTAGAAGGGGCAGAAGATGAAGGGGAAGATACGGAACCCGAAGTTGTGCCGAACTTTGCCAAAGCGCATGAAGCGCTCATGAAAGTGAAGTCTTTTGTTCATGCGCACAGCAACAGTGATGATGATCGTGATAGTGTTTTAAGCTTGGAGAGTTCATTCTTTGAACTTAGATGCAAAGTTTCTACAAAACAACTTCCAATTACAGAGTTTTTTTTTTCAGAAGAATTAGCAGTTTTAATGAAGAGTTGTATCATGTAATTGCCAATAAATAGAAGTTATTAAATTTTTCTTATCTGTAGTTTTTAATGGTTTCCCGCAAATATCGTTTTCCCATATTCGTCGTTTTTGTTTTCCATCCCCTTCAAAAATGATGCATCAAGGTTTCACCATAATTTGTGAGAGGAAAGAAACTGACCTAAATATTTATCAGAACTTTGTAATTGGAACAGACATTAAAGTAGTCTGTGAAACCAACAAATGGAATATTGACTGTTACATCATTTACTTTTTCTAAATTGCCTTAAAAATAATATTGGTGTACAAAATGTCTCTTGTTATAAAATTTATCTGTCTGACCAAAAACATATTGAGTACCCTCAGTGGATTTGTGATTCAGGGAACCCCTAATTTGCACACAAAAAATTAGTGACCACCCTATCTCTTTAAAGTTCATACGGGAATTTTTTTGACTGCCAGAGGAGGTTCTGTTTGAGATGTCCATGTCAAATGGTATGATGGTTCTGTACAGAAATGTCTTTTCTTTTCATGCCTCTTATTATCTCGAAAGAACTTCCACAGTGTCTGAATTTGGCAAATTCATTATAATTTTATACAGCTGTTTGACCTGTCTGCTTGACAGATACATGTTTCATAGCGAAGACTTGTTAGTGTAAATGATTTTTTGCTTATGCCCAGAGGAATATTATGTTGAAAGTATTTTATGTCCAAGCAGATTTGAACAGAGACTTTTTGTGTACGTGCAGAGTACACTACATGAACGAATGTATGGGAAGTTCCTGTCACCGTCTGCTCGCCAGACTTGTGTAGTAGAGACTCCTGAGCTTCTTGAAGTTAGAGAGAAGCAAGCTGAAATGAAGGACACAGCAGTTCCAGCAAACCAAACAGAACCTGCCACAGAACAGCCAATCACCCCGCGAACTCCAATGAAGGGACCAATTAACAAACAGATAGAGACTCGGACATCAGATGGCAAGCGGCGTATAACACCCATGTTCATTCCACCAGCACCAGATTCTGGGTAAGATTGCTCTGTGGTGTTGTGGAAACCACAGGCAAGTGGCAACCACATTAATTGTTGCCGCATTGTTGTACATTATGTCAATTTACATTTATACTGCTGGCTGAAAGTTAGTACAGTAAATACTATTATGTAATAACACCTCCTTGCCCACCAGGCGTGACAGTTTTTGCCATTTACAGTAACATTTTAAAACACCTATTGTTGATTACTGGTGGGATCATGTCCTGTTATAAGCTAAACATCAAGTTCACTACTATGCTGATTTCTACAGGGATATACCTCTGCCGTTTGGAGCAAGTGGGTCACAACAGCCTACATTTAGTAGTTCATCAGAGACAAAGAGCCGCATTGTTATTGAGAGGCGGGATGACATTGTGGCTCCTAATGTAAGTGGAAGTAGCAACAGCAGGCCATGTGATGTGTCGCCTGCGATACCGGCTGCACCGACCGTAAACAGTATTTCAAGTCAACCTGCAATAAGCAGTCAGGTTGGAGGGCAGAGTAGGATTGTCTCAGACACCTCTGATGGGTAAATAATGTCTTGACTACAGATGTTTCAGTTATAAAGTTTGTTGTAGATTGTGTGGTGTGAATGTGTGATGCAGAAGGTAAATGCCTCTTTGTCTCTAGTAATAATGCTTCTTGTGCATTGTAACCTTTTCTGTAGGAGACTGGAAGTACAAAAGGTGGATCGTAGTTTACCAGCTCAAGTAGCTACCAAACGCCGAATAGACACTGCACCTAGTGCTGGAACCAAGTTACCAACAGCGAAACGCTCCAGGCCACCAGCGACCACTGGTTCTGATAAACAACTGCAACCAACTAGCATGCCACAGTCCTCTGAGAATGTTGGTTTGTCAGGTAATTCAGGAAGACAAATGTGCGGGGTGGAGTGGTAAAAAAACTGCCCACTGGTTGGCTGATAAAGAAGTTGTTCTCACCCTTCTGAACCAAGGTGGATTTCCCATCATACAATTAAGATGGTGATTCAAGGTACATATCCTGTGGCAAGATAATTGTTACAGTCTTCTTCAGTCACCAGACATTCATATCTTGAGGCCTCTGAAGACAATGACGTGCAGCATGCCGCCTATGGATGTTTTTGCCAGCAGATTGCTGAATTGTTTGAAAAAGCTCCCAGCACTCTGTGACTTATGAGATATATGTCTCACTGTTGGTCATGTTTCAAATCAGCCTTCAGTGTTTAGCATTCATGATCATACGTATATGTACCTGAAGATAACTGTCTTCTGGGATGCGGCATGATGTCTGGTGGGTACCAGTAGTTCAAAAGAATCAAATTTACAGATGAATATGCATATCAGAATTTTTGAACAAACATAAAGTGTTATGGCAGTAAATGCAGCTTTAGAGAGAAAAATGACTTTAGAAATGTGTGCATTACTTAACATTTCTGGCATATTTACTTTAAGTATATCAGGCATAAAATTTGTGTTAATTGTTCTGTACAGTTTTTGTTTAAAATCTGTTTTGCTGTTCTAAATATTTAGGGGGTATGCCTCAGATGTGTGCCAAACTGTCTGTAGGTGTCCATGTAAAATTTTTATTATTATTGTACAATTTAACCGAAACTGTAGTGTGTTGACATATGTTCGTAGAACTCCCCAGTATCAAATTTGGTGGAAATGTGTTCAGTGTTTCTTTAATTATTAATTATGGACACACAAACAGATGGAGCAAAGTTAGTAGGTGCATGTTTAAATCTTTTCACTCTGATCAGGAAAGGAAGACAGAAAGTACGTGGGCATGCCTTTCCACCGTGTAAAGGCACGGAGAAGCTAGAAAGCTTTGTTTGTCCACATTTGAGTTATAGTGTGGCCACATGTAACATTCTGGGCTTGCGTGGGGTCATAGGCAGTTTGTTTTTATGAGTTCCAGCCATTATGTGAGGAAGTCCAATTTGGAATTTTGTTACACAGAATTTTCATTGTTACTGTTTCCTTTCATTCATTATAGTCTTGCTGAAAAAAATTTTTCTGAAATCAAAGAAAGATTCTGTCATACGTGCAGTTGCACTTCGATGTTTTTTGTTTTGCATTTGCATTCTTTCCAGGTGTAGGAGATGTTGATTTAGGGCCCGGGCTTAAATTGCCTCCCTTGAGACTGCAAGATGGTAAAGGACTTGTCATTCGTATCAGTGGTGGAAATGGTTTACGTAGGAATAGACGCTTAGAAGTAGAGAATAGAGCGTGTGGGAGTTCGTTTGGCCCACTTGCAAAAGTTCGAGTTTTTTCTGAAGGCTGCAACTTGGGAGATGTGCCTGAGTGGGAAGTGGTGTTGGGTTATGCAGTCTGTGGGTCGGTGGCTAACAGTCAGCTTGTTGCCATTGCTTGTGAAGATGCCACACTGCATATGCTTCATACTGACACAGGTATAACATTTGTGTTATTTTTATTGTCGTGTTTGAATCAGGCCTTTTGTTTTGTGCACATTTGGTTTTACCATGATAAAATAGGGTTTTTACTCCTGTGTGAATTAATTTGATTTCTGAAGAGTATGTTTATTACCAGCTAATTGCACTGGTTAGTATATATGGATTATTACGTCAACATGTTTAAGCTGTTCATAATAGGCAAAATATGTCACAGTAGTAATCGCGTATATGTTAACCAGTGCAGTTAGTTGGTAATAAATTTACTCTTATATTTATTGCACGGAAAATGTGTAATGTCAAGTTTCATTTTTGAAGTTGATGATTATGTCTTAAGTTCCTAATAAGCTGCCATCTAGTGTGTTGAAAGTGTATGATTGTGGAGAGTATGGCAGTGACATGTGATAAAAATTCAGCGAACTGATGAAAAAGGTGTCAGTAAATTTGAAGTGAAAGGCACTCCCCATTAGGGGACCCTTTTGGAAGGATTTGGATATTGCTCATAATGGTTTAAGTTGTTACCATGTGAATATGCATGCTGATGAACATTAGAAGGTCAAGCACACTTTCTTCCAGTAACACCATCTGGACATAATGAATGTACCTAGCTAATGATCTGTTTAACTGTTGTATTATGTAGAGTGAAATATTGTTGAGCACATTACCTGTACATATGATAGTGTCTACAGCACACATGATTAATATACAGTGAAGTAATGTATAGTGGTGTAAAGTTGTCCCTGTGCACACCATGTAGGTGTATGGGGGAATGGAAGTATAGCTTCCTGCATTTTTAATCTTGGCACTTGATGGAAGTGAGTGGCTAGCTTTGTATTCTGCACCAGATAAAGACTGCCCGTACCCATTGTGTTGGTAGCTCTGGGTATGCCCCAGAGCTGGCCTGGACACTTCAGAGAAAACAAAAACCTCTTGTTCCTGCTGGAAATCAAACCAAATTTCGTTGGTCGTCTGTTTCATGGCGTACTCACTATACCAACTCTGCCATCCCTACTCATGCTCATGGTGTAGTGCTGATTAACATTTTAAAGATCAGCTTTTGCATATACAAACACATGTAGCAAAACGCCCCCAGAAATTTATTTTACATATTTAGGCAACAGAGAAATTGATTGCATTTTTAAGACATTCTGCATAATCTTTGTTTTATTTTTCATAACATGCCATTTATTTCACAGTTGTATCTTCTTCTGTTCAAATGATACATTCTTCGTTAAATGTGTGCCAAAATTTAAATATCCTCTTTGGTAGGAAAAATGTTAATAATACTGTACTGGCATGAGTACAGGTGTACACTATTCTATGCATGATTAAACTTGCAAAACATATGCATGCTTCCTTGTTTGTAATCATGGAAGCATTAAAAAATCTGGCTGATGCAGTTGCATTATACATGGAACTAAATTGGTAATTACATGTTGAAAGACTTAAGAATTTCTGCTGTGTTTCATCCATTGTGTGTAGTTTATTACATACATGGAATCAAAATTTATTGCAAGTCAAATTTATGAGTAGATGCAGAAAATTTTCTGTTTTGACATTTAGAAATGAAGTTGCACCTCCCCATTAGTTTGAGTGTATACTGTGTGTCAGAAAATGTAGCAACATTTAGAATATATATGTCAGGACATTTACATACATTGTTACAGAAGTTCATACTTCTGTGTACAAGTATGTCACTTGTCAGCTGCATGTGTAAGATTTTAAACGAGATTCGTATATATTGGATACAGTATTTCATAATATTTCAACCAGATGGTAGTAGTGTTATTTTATAATCTGACCAATACCATGCAAGACACAACAGCATTATACTCAAAGGACTCTAGTTTTTTATGAACATCCCTTATAATTTTGACAGTCCATGTCATGTTTATCTCTCATGAAATACATTTCTTATGTCTGTTTAGGCCAACGACCCCTTCCACCACTGGTTTTGTCATCCCCAGCGGCAAGGTTGGCACTTAATGCCTCACAACAAGTAATGGCTGTCACATGTCGTGGTAATGTTTCTGTGTGGGACATCTTGAAAGGCAGGGCTTTGGTCCGTAAGGAGAGTTTGCTGCCGATCATGCAAGCCGAGCCAGGTAATCTGTGATGTATTGGACTATAAGACAAGCTTTGTCATGGAAAATGCTGCACAGTTCAGACTTAGTGGCTAATAACACTAATAAATCACCAACACAATGCACTATATTACGATAAAGTCATTTACTGTTTATTTATATACCCCGATATGTTTCGGTGTTTACCAACACCATCTTCAGGGGGATGTCCGTGTACTTTTAAGACCCTCGTACATACATAACACTTCAACTAGTTTTTGATTAAGAGATAAAATAACAGTAAAATGGTAAAATGATCATACATTGGCAGTGCTAAGGTTTGATGACTGTTCACGATTCACTGTTCACATTTTTCAGTACACTGTTATGTAATTAGGCCGTTGTGCAGTCGTCTGTATGGGTTTCAAGCTATGTAAATTTATACAGGCGGTGGGTGTATTGGTGTCTGACTTTATCATAATATAGTGCATTGTGTTGGTGATTTATTAGTGTTATGTGAAAATGTACGGTGAAAACAAAGTGAAAATAATTAGTGGTTAATAGTTTTTCAGCCAATCAAGAAATTCCCTGCATTTTATGGAACCTGAATGAATATTCATTGCCATGTTCAGAAGAGCATGTCACTTGTCCTCATTGTGAGCCACAGTGAATTAGTCCATATCCACTTTATTTCTTTAAGATCCAGTTAATGTTATTCCCCATTGTACAGCTAGGTGTTCCAAGTGGTCTCTTTCCTTCAGTTTTCCCCACCACAGTGTGTATGCATTTATTTCTCTCCCATATGCCCCACCCATCTGATCCTTGATTTGATCACTCTTAATAAAATTGAGTGAGGAATTCTTAAACACCAATAGCCTGTGTTCCCTTAATGTGAGGGACAAAGTTATTTGTATTTTTTGCATTTTAATTTGTGATTGCTATAAAAGCCAGTGTACCTACATTTGTTATGGATGCTCACGTGTGCAAATATTCAAGCCTGAGGCAAGTAACAACTGTGTGCTGGATGCTTTGTGTGTAGATATCACTGTTATCTTATTTGGTTTTAGTACTTTGCCAGGTTCTTCCTTTTAATTTTTGTATTTTCATTCCCATGTGTCGACACAAAGCAATTTTGCATCAATTTGATCATTAAAAGTTCTTCTTACAACGGGTAACCCCGCCACATGTCATGTGTGGAAACAAGCATGCTGATTTAAAATAAGGTGATTCAGAAATGAGCAACTTACAATTTAAACTTTTAAGGGAAGACACACCTAGAAATACCTTACATGTATTTAGGCAGGAAGGAAACTTACTGAATTTGAAGACATGCTGAATAATCTCTGTTTTATTTTCCACAAAATATTGTTTATTTCATAATTTTATCTTTTTCTCAGCAAATAAAATGTTTTTCATAAACTGTGTGCTAAAATTTAAATACCCAGTCTGGTAGGATAAGGGTTAGTAAAGGGGGAGGAAGCCATGAACTTCACTTCATGGCAGACTTTCAGTCTATGTTCAATTTAAATTTGAAAATGTGTAATGGTAGTGAAATATATGCATGTCTGATGAACTTCTGTGTAATAGAGTCCTCACTGATTAGACGTGCCTAGTCTGTAATGCTACTGAACTTTACTGAAGGGAACTCCGGATCTTTTCTGGAACATCAGTGTTCTGAATGAGGTTTGTCTTCATAGTTTTTGAGTACCACGAAATAAATGCCACGATGGGAACTTGGTATAGGCCATTATTGGAATTTCCACCATCATTCTCTGCTCACAACACGTAATTGTGTTCGCTGTTCATTTGATGCTAAATAGTTTCTGCAGTTTATAAGCCATTATTAAATATAGCCAATCAAGATCTCACATTTTGTATTGGGAAGTTGTACAGTATGATGTGGAACTCATGTGTAAAAGGAACAAACATTGTAATGTTGGTATTTCAAAATTTTGGTAACTTTATTGAACCTATTTGAATGTTGTATGATATTCTCTTAATCATTCTTCTACCAGTGATTAAATTTCAGACTGAAAATAAACACATTTAATGCCATGAATATGCTGTGGATTATGTACATAACTTGATGCATTTGCTGTGTGTTGTAGGTTCTGTGGTGACAATACTCAACTGTTCCCTTACAGAAGAGGGCCACCCTGTTGTTTGTCTGTCCACAGGGAAAGCGTACATGTTTTCAGCAGAACTTGGCAGCTGGTAAGTTACACAGATTTGTACAAAAGTTATGGTTACATCTGACAAATGTGAAGTAGTATGAATCTGTAATAGTAGAATTTGTGCACAGAAATGAACTATTAATCTACTGGCACTGGAATTAAATTCCCAGTGAAATCTGCAAAACCCCTGACTTAAATTACAGTATTTCATCTTTTTCATGCAGAATCTTATAAAAGAAAACAAGCAAAACCAAAAGGAAAAAATCCCAAGAGGGCTGTACAAGAATGGCCATAATTGGCTGACACATGTGTTATGTCATTCGGGGATCAAACACAACATCTTGTGATGCAGCATATGTGTTGTACAGTGCCAAAGGGTTAAGTATGGTAATTATTAATTTATGGTTCTGCTTGACATACCATACGCTGGTGAAATGAAGCATTTAAAGGAAAGTAGACATCATATAATCTCCTTGTTCTTCATGTCACTTCAAAAGAGTGACATGCTTTGTAGTCCAAGATTTTGAATGATTTGAGAATGGTGTTGGAACTAAGTTCATTATGTCAGACCATGTAGCTTAATATTGAGTTCAGAAAGTAAACTAGAAACAGCATATATGAGATGTAATGAGATAACAAAATGTTTGTACTGTGACCATAAATTTGAACACTTAATGATTGGGCCACTAAGCAATATTCACAGACACTGATCTTAATTCAAAGGATTTGTTGCTGTGAATACAGTTAGTGGTTCTTTTCTTTGTTTATAACATCCATAATGCACAGAAACAACAACCATTCAGTTGTTTCATGCACTGCATGCTTATATATTCTGATTTATAATTGTGACCTGTTTGTAACAAGTTATGTGGTCAGTGGACATGCAGGTAGCACTACATGCAAGTCATTCAGCTTGACATCATTGGAGTGGTGTCCATTTGTTGTTGTAAGCCTGCTGGTCATGCATGTAACTCATAATAGATGTATGTGGGTATTTTAACCTTGCTTTTACTTGTCAAGTCTTTTTATGATGTTTTTAAAAATATAATTGAAATCGCTGTTGAGGCCACATTGTCACTTGTTCTAATAATATGTCTTGTTCCAGCAACCTGCATCATTTTGATTCCTTATTCTGTGAGTCGCAGTTCTTTCTCTTATGATTTTGTCTTTAAAAAATAAATATGATCGTTTTTTTATGCCACAACATGATGAGGATCTTTTATGTACTGTGTGTATGATGAAGATGTATGTAATATGAGACCTCAGTGTTAAATTTATGGTATTCAGAATTTTTACTGTGAAAAATATGATGTGTTACTCCATTTACATTTTTTAAATTTTTTAAAAATTATGTAAACAGTTACTGTCTTGGTATACATGATGTTAAATAAGGAGGGAAAAATACTTTATGTGCCTGAAAGGAGATGGTACCAGGTAGTGTGTGCACACTGAATGTAGTGAGTGAGAAGTATGCTGTGATGGTGAACTTGTGGTGGTGGTGGTGGTGGTGGTGGTCATGGTTGGGGGAGAGGGGGGTAAGGAGGAGGAGGAGGATAAATGACAAACTGAGATTTTTAAATAATTAATTCTGTGTTTTAAAACTGAATACTTGCTTGAAATAATCATTTTTATGTGAAGTATGATGATGCTGCTGCTGGATATGTTCTGTAAAAGCTGCCTATATCTGGCACTGGATGATCTGACAAGCTCTACTGACCAGAAATTGACCTGGTGGCCCATTATGTGTCATTATTCCATCAAGCAGCAGCACCCAGCATCCATCCTGAAAGCTTGGTCATTAATTATTAGTATCTTGCTTGTTTTTTTAAAAATAATATTATATTTACCTGAATGCAAGACAACTCTAATCTCACGTCTCAAATAAAACTTGTCTGCCAAGGGAAAATGTATTTATCCAAATCTAAGATGACCCCCCCAAATAGAACATGTCTGTCAAGGGAAAATATATTTATTCCAAATCTAAGATGACCCCCAAAAAATAAAATGTCTGACAAGAAAAAATATTCTGAGTATGTTAACCATGTTGTGGAAGTAGTGATAAAAAGGGAATAGAAAGTGAAGCAGAGAAAGCAGGATGTGTTATGAAGTGACAAATTAAATGGTTAGGTGTGGCCTTGACATTGCTAGGTGCACTAAGATACATACCAGGTATAAAGTTTGGATATTTGGAAAATGATGACAACCAGCAACCCTGTCATGCTAGAGGTGCCAGATATCACAGCTTCTACTCTGTTTACTTTTAGGCTGGTGTTGGCGAACAGCAGTGATCCAGTACAACGTTCCTCAGCTCATCGTGCCTTTGTCACTGCACTTCCTGCTGGTCAGAACACGGGAGTATTGCCATTGGCATGCTTACAATCTCACATAACAAGGTAACTGCAGCAGTAATATTCTTAATGCACAAATAACTAGTCACAAATATTCACCATGCACATTACATGCATATGAGAGTGCCTTAATGAGCACTGGCAGCAGTTTCGATTTTCAAAAATGTTTTATACTACATGTACCAACGTTGTGGCACTGAATAGGTGTGTTGGTGTTTGTATTTTTTGACATGCTCTGAATTATGTTCTGCACACATATGTCATCGTGCATTTATTTTGTAACTAGTACTTTGGTTTTGTCAGAATCATTCCTCTAGTGCTTCATGCTTGTATTTAATGCATCTGGCACCAGCGTGATATATTCGTAGCAACTGACAATGTCAAAAGAAGTAAAAAGATGAAGTTTTCCCTGTCCACAACATGGAGGCACATAGGGGAGTAGAGGTATAGCTTCACTCATTCTTAACTTCAGCATCGGATGGAGGTGAATGGCCAGCTTCATGTGTTCGGATCAGTTGGAGCATTCCAGGGAAGAACCCCTGGTTTCTGATGAAAAGGAGGTTTGATGGGTTGCAGAGCGAGACTGGATGTTTGGAAGGAGAGAAAAGTCTTTCTACTGCCAGGATTCAAACCCCGTATCTTCCAGCCAGTAGCCTAGTTGTTATACTGACTACGTTATCTCAGCTCTGCAACTGACATTGTCATTAACCCTTTGAAGACGAAACCTGTTTGTTTTATGTAAGGACTCAGTGCATACTGCACTGTGAACACTCTCCACTTCGGTTATAAAAACCAATCTATTAATGTTTTATAAGGCAAAAGTTGCTGGTTGTTCTGAGATCCGTACAAAACACATAAACGCAATGTGAGCGCCACGTAGAATTTTTGAAATTTAAGCCACATGGTACATATAGTTACCGCTAGGCTTTAAAAGGCTAAATAAAGCACTTCTCTCTGGATTCGTCATTCATGATCCTTCCATCATTTCTCACATAACGCTACCTAACCTCAGCACTCAATATGATGCTGTAAATTGAGAAATAATGAAAAAACATTCCTATAGATCTATTTATTGCAGGTCCATAATTGCTTTAATTAATGTGTAACTCTTTAATCTGTGTGCTGGGTACTGACGCTAGTGTTTTTGTTGTGTTATGTTTTATTGTGTTTCATTTCGCTGAGCGTAAATTTCTGTAGAACTGATGTGTTTTCTGTACAAAGTGCATTCACTGTGTATACTGTATGTTGGGAGATAAAATTTATATGTCTGTCCACATGTAAGAACTCGAAAGCAATGAATGGATTTTGGTAAAGTTTGGTATTGGGTGTGTTTAGTAATAAGTTTTTAACTGAAGTTAATTTTGGTTTCTGCTAGGGAAATATAATTGTTACTTTAACCTGAACACATCGTTTTTCTCACACAACATATAGTACAAAAGCTGTATATTACAAAATATAAATCTACTTAAAACGTAAAAGATTTATTTGAAAATCTTTAAGTTATTCATGTTATAATTGATTTTGGGACTTCTCTGACATGGTGAATATTTAACAAAATGCAAGAGGAAGTAATTTATGTCTTTACATGTGACATCCTGTTGTGATATACAAGTAAAAAATAGAGGAAGGGGAGCAATCAGTCACAACTACATTTAGTAGGATTCTACTGCATTTTATATTGTGGGATGTTTCAGTTTTTATTAAAAGCCATCATCAGGCATATATAAAATACATACAGAAAGAATACCTACAATAATAGTTTTATGACAGCAGCTTGATTGATTGTGCAATGGTGTTGAGCACATTGAAACCTGAAATGTGTTCCATAACCAACTTCATTCATGATCTCTACTTATTTCAAATACTGTTAAACCGACTTCAGATTCAACAGTGTTACAGGAGTAATTGCATATGGATAGGAAAATTGACTTTTGTGTAAGATACTATGTATGTGTCAGTAGTAAATAAATGGGAAGGCCAATCAGGTATCAGAATCATGAAGAAAGGAATTTTTGACCCTCTGTGGCATGAATACTTGGTGGTAGTATATTGTATGTGTTGGTCCTTATCAAAACCTGAATTCATTTCATAAATTACTGTTTTCTTGCTGTCTGTGCTATTCATTAGGTAATGTATGTGGGTAGAGGTATGTATTAGTAGTAAATGAAAATAAATTTGAAGCCAAAGAGCACATATTAATTCCGGCATGGAGTGTATATTTGCATCTATATTTGATGTAGGAGAGATATTTACTTCACATAAACTTTGTTATCTTGCAGTGGTGGAAACTTGATGACACAAGGTTCAGCAGTCAGTGCTTTGTGCACACTCACTTTTCTGGAGCAACAGCTTGCAGCGTGTCGTGCTCTCAACTCAAAGCAAGAGTTTCACAGTTGGCTTCTAGCACTGGCACGGTTTCTTGCACAGGAAGGTGAGTTCATACATATCATCTGCAAAAGGCAGTTGCATTACTTCTGCTGTCATGTTAATTGAAAATGGGACACTTTGGTGTCCCACATTAGGGGAGGAAAATAGATTGATGGTGTTTGAAAATAGGGTGTGTAGGAAAATATTTGGACTTAAGAGAGTGGAAATAAAAGGAGACTGGATAAAATTGGTTAATGAGGACTCTATAATTAGTACTCTTCACCATCAATTATCAGCATGATTAAATCAAGAGGATGAAATGGGGGTGGCATTTAGAATGCTTGGGAAAGAAGAGAGGTGTGCAACATTTTATTTGGAAATCCTGAAAGTAAGAGATCATTTGGCAGCCCAAGTCATCAATAAGAGAATATTAAACATTGACCTTAAGCAAGTGGGGTGTATGGGTTTAAACTTTGTACATGTGGCTCAGGATAGAGACCAGAGGCAGGCTGCTGTGAACACAGTGATGAACCTGAAACTCAGTAAATGTGGGAAATTTCTTGACTACCTGAATCACTGCTAATGTGTCAAGGAGCCCAATTTAGTGCCAACAGAATTTAAAACAGTTTTGTCAGATATCATAAGATGTATTGCAGTGTTCAGCTGCATGAAAATTAAACTTTTGTACCAGCGTGTGGAAGAATGAGAGTTTCCAGGTTATGTGACTGGGTGTTTGTTCTGCCCTTCGAATTTGGCTGTTTTTATTAATTACAATTTGGTAGGTTTTTTGAAACGATCATCTAATTTAAATCATGAGAGAGGGTAAGCATCTCTAAAAGTGATAGGCACAAAATAAAATTCTAAATTGAGTTTTAAGCCACACGTCATGCCCATCAATACAAAGGATGTGCATCCAGCTGATTATTTGACATATATATATATATATGTGTGTGTGTGTGTATATATGGAATAGAAGATTTTCAGTTGAGTATTGTCTTCTGGGATGTCATGCCGTGTAGTCCAGTAAATAAGTATCAGTGTTTTGGAATAACAGGCTACTGACATCTTCAGAGCAATTTTCTATCTAGAAGATGGAAGCAGCAAGTTTGCCAGTGTGTTCGTACATGTCTACGAAACTGCATGGCATCACATATTAGGAGACAGCAGTCTTCATAGTCGCTGCTTTGCGAACCTCAAGTGTTATATTTTTATTATCTGTGTATGTGATACTGCACATGTATGAATACAATATGCTTGTTAACACAGTGCTAATCCCTTAGTGTTCACATTGCACAAATATCTGTGGTGCCAGCATAACAAATCTAGGGAAGACAAAATATGTGCTAGTTGAACGCTGAGCTTATGACAGGCATTTGCATTAGTGCCGTTCAGTGTTAGTAAGCAGTCCTCTTCTATGTTGGCTTCTGTGTTGGAAGTGGTTTCCTCTATCCAGTGGTGTAACTAGGTTTTCCGGCATCTGGGTCGAGTAATCAACAATGGCCGTCCCCAAGATAAATTATGGATTTAAAGAATTTACAATCATTTATTGAATTTCACTACTATAAGAATTTTTGAGAGCAGGAAATCTGGTTTTTCATGTAAAATATTCACTTTGCCACACATCAGACTCTGCTGCCTGGGGCAGTTGCCATCACTTTCCCACCTGTAGCTATGCCACTCCCTCTACCCAAACAGCTAGAGGCCAGAAAGATGAAAATACTGTGTTCCGAGATATGTTAAACAAAGAAATAAGGAATATGTGGCATTGCAGCCTGCACAGTATCTAATTAAAGCTGTGGTTATTATGCTTTACAGGCTTGGAGAATCGATTACGATTGATCTGTGACGACCTCATGGGACCAACACATAGCCATGCAAAACTCAGCAGATCATGGGATACTTCTGTGATGGTAAAAGTTGTTTTCTGTTTCATCTAACTTAACCATCTGGCAAATTGAATTCATTGTTCAATTTTACAAGATTATTTTGGCATAGCATCGTAAATACTTATCTGTAAGTACTGAAGTGGTGTATATTCTTCTGTGAAGTTGTCTGTCCGAATAATGGTGTAGTGACATTTTGGACTGCATGTGGTCTGGCATTTTAATGCGGCAGAAATAATGACGGTGAGCAGAGAAAACTTTTTATGTCCAAATTGTAGTGTCTCTTTCTGAGATTACATTATGTTTCTCTTCCCTTTATACTGTGGTGTGTTGCTACAGGGACATTGTTTTATCCAACAACTCCCACCGTCTCTTCGCCTAGACCATTTTACAAGGCAGCAGGTAGGACAGACCTACGGCTGTTCCAGATGGCCATGAATCAGGGATCATGTTTTAGTTTGGGTGCTGCAGTTAGGTTTTTACTCACCATATTGAAACAAGGTGCTGGAAGTGTTTTCCTTTGGTTTGCAGTTATGCTTCACACTGCATGTCAAAAGTTTTTTAAGTAATTCGGTGGAAAGTGAGTAGTGACAGTTGTTGGATAAAATAATGGCCCTATATTAGGGTGACTGAACTTTGACCAGATTCCTGCATGAAGTTAATGAATGTAGAAAGTTCTCTGTGTTATGTGAATTTTTTTCATAGACACTTTCACACATTTTACTACAGGCTCTATGATATTTCCATGGAACATTTGATCTGCCTTTGCTTTGATGTTGTATATGCCATACAGAACCACAGATTGTTACTGAACCAAGAAAGAAGACAGATACGTGAAACATGCTTACAGAGTTTTTGTTTGGTACTGTTATGGGAACGGGGGCATGTGGTATTGCAGTTGGTTGAGGCACTGCTCTACAAGCCGGCAGGTCGCAGGTTTGATTCCGGATGATGTCACTGGAATTTTTCATTGACATAATCCTTCTGGCTGCACTTTGGCCCTTTGGTCGACTCAGCCTCTAACAGAAATGAGTACCAGCAATATTTTCTGGGGAGGTAAAGGCTGCTGGTGCACAGGGCTGACAACCTTACCACCTTCATGTGCCGATCGTCTTGAAATCTGGGAGCCTCAACCTCCTGGAACCCTAAGGGCCTGTCCAAGCCTGTAATGGGATTGCTCTACCTTACTGTTATGGGAAGAGATCTCTTTATGGATGTGGATAATTTTAAAAATAATGTTACAGACTGTAAAGGTATGAAATAAATACAACTGATTCAGGATGAGGTCAAATGGTGGACATTCATGATAGCGATGGCCCACTGGGTTCTGCAATAACAGTGTTTCTCTATCATCTCAGTAACTATTAGCTACTTAAGAAAGAGCTGTCTGTGCCATGGAGTGAATCAGATGAAACATTTTTATCATTATATTAAATGTAGGTTGCAAGAATGCCTGCTATGACACTGTATGCGTGTATCTACCTGCTGTTCTTTCTAGCTAAACTCACAATTTTTGTGTGTCATAAAATATTTCTACCATTCACTTTTTTTCCTCAGTTCTGCATTTAAAATATTTTCCCAGCAAAGAATTGCTATATTTATCAAGGAATGCATCCGCTGTTATGCAAAATGTGTATAATTTTGTTTCGTAGGGCTTCTCGAAGCATGCACTTCTGCGGGAGATTCTGCCTTTGATTGGTTCCAACTTGCGTCTTCAAAGGATCTACACTGAATACAGTGATCAGTTGGCCATGCTGTCAGAGAAAAAGTAACTTATGAAACTGAACAGGAGTCAATTTGAAAGTGTTCAAATTTTATGATTTAGCTCAATTGTACATTGCTTTTTACATCAAGTGATAAAAGTTGTGTGAAGGTAGTAAGTAGTACAAAGACTGAGAGAAAATTACAAATTATGGCATAATTCTGTATAGAGTCAGAGTGCAATCGCACAATGGAATGTTTGAAGAATGTCTCAAATATCTGAGTGGCAGTGATGTGACCAGCATGGTAATTCATAAGTATTCCACCAGGTAAGGCAGTTCAACTTGTAGTTGAGGATTAGCAAAGATGTCTATGAGAAACCTGCTATACTCTGAAACACACAGGAATGGATCATATCACCTGTGCATGCGACCTTGAAAAAGTATGAATGGACCTATGCTCATCTTCTGTTTACATTGCATTAAAGCAGTGGTTTCCAAAACCTGTGGGGGTGTGTCAGATATTTTACTGAATAAGCCAGAACAATGTGTCGTGGAAATGTTGGTGTATGGCTATCATGTCAAGGCAAGTTAGTGAGAATAGCAGTATACAGAGATGCTGTTTTGTAAAGTGTACCAGTGACGTAATTAAAAAAGTTCATTTTTGTTTTTAAGTAAGACATCAAATTGTGTTTGGAAGTCACTTAGTTCGAAAAGAAAAGACTTTGCGACTGCTGATGCAACACTGTATTACTGTGTATGTCATGTAGTCAAGGACAACATGTTTTAGCCACACTTACTGGCCATCATCACTTCCTTCATGTTTCAAGGAACACTGAGAGGAAGCTTGTATTTAATATTAAGTATAAAAATTATACCTCTAAATAATTTTTATGCTTCACATTTAGTATAAACTTCCTCTCTGTGTTCCGTGAAACGTGAAGGACGTGATGTTGGCTCATAAGTACGGCCAAAACATGTTTTCTTTTGCCAGACTTGGGGTTTTCACAGCAGCGTGGTTGAGGGCTTGTTCCTTCTGGGATATGATGCCACATCACAGCATGATGGTTCCCAACATTTCAAAGCAACATAATGCCTTCATCATCAAGGGTCTAGGGGTCTGAGAAAAGCATTATGCTCAGAGTCCTCATGTTGTCCTTGATTGTGTGACATGTACAATATGGTAATAAATTGTTGTACTAGTGGTTGAAAAGTCTTTTCCTTTTTAAGGTACCTTTACATTCAGTAGTACTGATGAAATGATCTGTGAAATGCTTAAAGGTTTGGCCACATACAGTTTTTAGGTTATTATAATATCCACATGAAGCAGAAATTGTGACCAAAAACATAATTTGTCATTAAGGGATAGCATTTTGTTTATTTAAGGAGGTATTGTTAAGTTATCAAGTTTGAGAACCATTGCTATGTGTTGATGACTGTAGTAATCTGAAAGAATATTCCTCTGAATGTGGTGCGCAATCTCATTTCTTGTGTGTTCTCTGTGTCATGTTGTGGCTGTTCTGTGTGATAATGTTTTGTGGAACTTGATCCTGAATTTAGTAGCTTCAGCAATATGATATATCAATGAAATTTTACTGACACTGCCAGTATCATTAAAAACATTTTTGAGTGAAGAGTTTTAAAAACATTCCTGTCATTGTGTAATGAATACATCTCCTAGACAGAGTTGTTAATGACTTGGAGATGTTCTGCTTAAAAACATTTATAGATTAAAATATAAAGAAATGATTAAATCAGCAGTCTTCTGACAGCCTTTTTGATTGATTCCTAAGATCGCGTATCCTAACAAAAGCTATGCAACAGCAGACAGTGGTAATTACAAAACAACCTTCAGCTTCACATTCACCAAATTCCTTTTCCATAGTGTTTCGTTGTATGCTGTTCATACAGTGTGTCAGGTTTATGATCATAAAGAAATCTGTCACATGCCATTATATACACAGTGTTTATTCAAATGTAAGTTGACCCTGCATGAAAAGTTCTCACTTCAGAGTCTTCAGTTTTCAGAAAAATACGTATGCAGGATATGTTTAACCTCATGCATGATTATAATGCCATCTGGGCTTCTGGGAAGAGGACTGCTGCCCTTGCACAACAGTAGCAGACATCATGCGGCACATGCAACCCAGGAGACAATTCAGGAACTCATGTGGGACCCTCCTGATTACCTGCTGTACACTGTGGATCACACCCCATGTGATGTTGCCCTCTTCAGTCCACTGAAAGATCACCTTGGTGGCAAATGTTTTTCGTGTGATGCAGAGGCCGAACGTGAGGTATGGGTGTGGCTGCGGCAGCAGCTGACACTGTTTTGTACAGCTGATCTTCAGAAGCAAGTGGTAAGTGTAATGATGTTTTGGGGTATTGCATGGAACAATAAATTATATATGTTGTGGTAATTTTCTTGTCTACTGTAAGTTTAGCCTCTGTTTGGTCTTCCTTACTGATCCCACCTCATATGAGTAGAGTGCTCTGATCTTCTGGCAGTAACAGTGCGGTGTTTGTTTCAAACCACAAAGGGAAGAAGTCTACAAAGATTTACGCAAAATGTTTTCGTGATTAGAGGCCTTGCCAACCCTAGGGTGTGATTTGCGTAACTTAGTTTTAAGCGATGTATCGTGTTTAATTATACGAATATGTGACTTGGAAGAAGACTTCACAGCATGGTGCGACTTACAAGGGTCGGTCATAAAATAGGTTTACACGGCATGTAACTTTATAACCAAAAATCTTACACTGATTGTGATTATATCAGGGGAATCTGTCCTTATGCAGTTATTACCTGTGTCTCATGCTGAAGCGAAATTTTGGTGACCATAGATTTAAAGATGACTGTGAACAGGAAAAAGCCATGTCACAATGGCTGATAACTCAGGACATGGACTGGTGTCAGCAGGGAACGATGTTCCCGCTAATGTTTTTTACAGCAGCACGGACCTGCTAGTGCTCTGATCAAAAATTTTTACACGACGTGACAATTGTGTGGCTCTCTAAAATTCTTTTTGTAATATGCATAATGAGAAAATTCCAGCCGCGCGGCAACAAGTTAGTTTGCGTGGGAGCGTTTCAGTTACTGTGCAGCTGTGCACCTTTGCAGCTTAGAGGGAACATCGTCAGGGAATAGCTAAGCTTGTCCAAAGGTATGATAAATGCCTCAGTTGTGAGGAGGACTATGTGGAAGGTGTGGGATAGCGGCACGATTAAATCCCGGAGCTGTTCTTATTAGTGTTGAAAATCACCCAAAGATTGCATTTTGTAAATTAATTCTCTCAGCAAACCTCATACAGCACTTCCGTTGTCATCATTTTCTTGCATGTGGCCAATTGTCAAAGGGTTTTTTTCTATTTGAATACATGTTATTTGTATAAAAGGTTAATTTGGTACTTCTCCATACCATGACGGAATATAGGGGGAGTAGAGGTATAGCTCCACTCATTCTTAACCTCGGCACTAGATGGAGGTGAGTGTAACTTCAACCCCTGGGAAAGACCCTGGTAGCCCTTGAATAGGAGGCGTGGTGGGCCTCGAAAATGGTTTTGACATTTTGGAGAAAGGAAAAATCTTCTGCCACTGCCGGCATTCAAACTCTGGATTGTGCAGTCTGGAGCTTGGGCAGCATATAAACTGTTCTAATTTTCTGACACCTGTACTGACGCCCAGACGGTCACAATAATGTGATGTTGTTCTGACCTTGTACTTTGATTTGATGGATGGTGTGTCAGTTAACCTTGGTTCTGCTTTCTGCTTGTAATTACTCCCAGGCAAGGTTTGTGGTAATTGGAAGCTGTGGTTAGGATGGAAGGGAGAAACGAGTAATTATTTTATCACAGAGTTATAATGTTTAATGTGTTGTTTGTATTCTGTTAGAATTTGTAGATGTCTTTTTTCTGTAAGAAACATCAATTATATGTTTTCTTAAAGTTCAGTATGAATAAAGAGGTACAACAATAAAAATAAAACACTAGCCATGTGCGTCCTTCGTATCATGGGCTGCCGTGCGGAAGCATTTTTGTGTGACATGTCCCTCACCCCTTACCCCCTCGCTGTTCGAAAGAACTTTGCTTTCCTTGAAGGTCCCACAGCACTTCCGCCAGCTTTTCTTTCTGGTAATAGCCGTTTATGAAGACGAGTTTGGAGCATTGGTGGAACGACAGAGACAAGAAAAAGTGAACTGTTCCTAGAAAAACCTGTCCAGTTTCACTCTCTCCACAGGAATAGCCCAATCGGTATAGCGACTTCCTACGGGCTGGAATGTCGGCGGATCGAATCCCGGTGGGGGCGAGATTTACCGCATCCGTCGAGACCGGCCCTGGGGCCCACCCAGCCTCCTGTGCTATGGGTGTCGAGCGTCTTTCCCTAGGGTAAAGCGACCGGGGATGGGCTTTGACTAACCACCCTCCCCCTCCCCCATATAGCGCCGAGGTTAAAGAAAGAGTGGAGCTATATCTTTACTCCCCCCCTGAGCCTTCATGACCTGTTCTATGGTGTACTTTACCTTTACCTTCTACCACCACAAATGTTAACGCGGACTGGCCCGGGATCGGACCCGGTCCTCCGCGGCCATATTTCCACGTCACTCCTCGCCCTCAGAGCCTACGTCAAAGAGAACCGTCTGTATTCAGGCGACTATCTACGTACGTAATTTTTTCTTGGTTCGTGACTTGTTAACTCGTTACACTAAGGCTTATTAAATTATTGTTTTCCAAGGGTGCGTACCCACCAACAGAGTCCAGGCGAGTCGAGCCGAGTCGAGTCGAATTAGACTCACAAAGACGCGGCAGAGACTATTTGGCTTACTCACGCACGGGAATGTGTACCCACCAGCAGAGTCGAGTCGAGTCCCGCGAGTCTTGCCCAGTCAAGAGTCTTGACGCCGCATGTTCCATTTTCGTCAGTCATACTCTAGTAATCAGGGGTGAAGGCTGCTATTTTGCGTTGGAAAATGTATGTAGAAAGGCTGATTCTTTTAGTTAAGGACCACCAGGCCATCTAAGATCCCTCTCATTCTGGGCATTGAAACAGAGACCACATTGCCAGCGTTTAGTGTCGCTGTTTTATTACTATTGTTATTGTTATGCCTTATGTTAAAGTTTTCATACGTTATTTTTGGCGTAGGAAATAATATTAACAAAGAAACTTTATGCTGGCTTCAAATTGAAGATAGTGTAATGTGTGTATAGAGGAATTATTATTATTATTATTATTATCATCATCATCATCAGCAGCATCAAGGGATGGCATTAAAAGAAGGAAGTAATAAAAGTAATCGAATGTGCTACTTGAGGTATGTTTATTGGAAGTTAATTACATTTAGCTTACATACGTAACTAAATCTTAAGTTTTTTTTTACATTTAAAGAATGGGTTAAAATAAGTGCGATGTGGGTAGAAAAAGTTTTCTATTCTAGTGGCCAAGGCCATATATATAGTGTTACTGGAACCCTTTATCTTCAAGCACTGACTCAAAATAGATCTTTACTTGTGCACTGTTCAAATAACACTAAAAGCTGCTGGATTCGCGCAGACTTGATTGGACTCGACTCGGTCGGTGTGCACCTCCCTTGACTCTAGAGTCTTGATTGGGCTCGACTCGACTCGCCTGGAATCTGTTGGTGGGTACGCACCCTAATAGTGCACTCTTGTAATTATGCACTGCTTATACCTCCTCGACTATGCTGACAGCGTAACACCACCTGTCGCCAGATCCATCTTATTGTAAAAGACGCCGACACATGCTTGATTTTGCATGTTATGAACGCAACCTGTATGGTTTGTGCTACTTACGTACTTGGCACACTCCAGACTGTCTGGTGTGATAACAAGTAAAAGCTGTAACTGGATTCAATAATGGCCTCCAGGAAAAGTGAAAGTCACAATATTCAATGTTGAGCTGTAGTGCTTAGACGAACGGCGAGACAAGATGAGTGATGTAACACGACAGTTAACTTACTTGTCAGTAGTCTGTTATGGTTTCCTCCCTTGACCATTTCCTGTTACGTTTAGATGTAAAGTACTCAACCCTGGTTACCGGTGAAACTGGCCGACCTCTGTCACTTGACATTCGTGTTTACTTCTTGAACAGTTTAAATAACAAAGAGAATGAAAAGACAACGGTTATTGTAATAGTCTGGAAGTCGGAATGTACAGGCACTTCGCTTCGTTTTTCTATGTAGTCTGTTTTGTGTAGGTGTGTACGTAGTACCTACAGGTATAAAACAGTACTTTATCTGAGCAGAAGGGGCGGGGATAGCTCAGTCCGTATAGCGACTCGCTGCGGGCTGGACGGTCCGGGGATCAAATCATGGTACGGGCGAGATTTACCGCACCTGTC
The DNA here is from genome assembly GCA_013340265.1 of Coptotermes formosanus. Taxonomy (NCBI): domain Eukaryota; kingdom Metazoa; phylum Arthropoda; class Insecta; order Blattodea; family Rhinotermitidae; genus Coptotermes; species Coptotermes formosanus. The sequence goes on from BLKM01000099.1 coordinate 1,085,496, forward strand.
AAGACAGGAGCTGGGCCCCACCCAGCCTGTTATACAGTGGGTGTCGGGCTGGTCATTCCGGCGGTTAAAGTGACCGGGGTGTGGCGTTAACCATCCACCTCCAAGTAGCACCGAGGTTAAAGAAAGAGTACAGTTATACATTCCTCCCCCTCTGTGCCTTTATGGCAGGTTATATGGTGAACTTACCTTTGTATTCGGAAGAGATACAAATGTACTCAAATTACAGTTTAGGACCCAACTCTGCGGTTTTGTTTCTCATTCATTCAGCCAGCTTGTATGGCCGCAAAGCTGAGTCTCGAACTATATCTATCTACAATTTATAGAAGGTGATAGTGTATGGCTGTAGCCCATATATGTATTTAGTTGGTGTTTCACGCAGCGTATGACATGAACCATTATATTTTGGTGTTTCGACACACTGGGGAGGTTCCTTCGAACAGCAGGTGATTCATCAAGGTCCACAGATTATAACGGTACTTCTATATTTCCTGTATGTGAGGTGGGTTCTACCCCAGGCTTTTAAAAACGACGTCAGATTTTCTTCTTTGCAAGCAAATTATAGGGGACAGTTTGACCTAATCTGAGCTTCGTTCTGCTATTGCTGCCAAAAAATGCAGCTACTAGTTGGGGGGGGGGGGGATATCGTGGTTTGTGTTATTCCAGCTCTGTCTTCAGTCCCTTGAACAGTTCAGCCACAATGATTTTAAAATGCTGCTCATATTAGCGCCTCGAAAACTCGCTCAGCGAACTGGGCCTGATGGAGTGGGAAAGGGTGCGTATTCTAGTCTTGGTGCAAAATTGGAACAAATGTAGTACGTAACAGCACAACTTTAATGAAATTAATATGGCAGTGGAGGCATTTATTTATGAACTATAGATGTAAAAGTGAAGTTTTACCTTTATACGCCATGAAGGCATACAGGGGTAGTAGATTATAGCTCCACTCATTCTTAACCTCTTAACTAGATGGAGGTGAGTGGCTTCATGACCCGGCCGCATTACCCCCGGCAATCTCGGAAACCAGGCTTCGGAAGGCCTATGTTCATATAATATTCCGTATCTTGTGTTGTGGAGTAGATTCACGTTCTGTAGGTTTGGCCGTGCGTTTCTCATTCATGCCGTGTATACAGGATATACACAAAAGAATGGTGCGGTTTCAAAAGTTAACAAGAAATTTATTTCTCACCTTACACGGGCACAACGTACACCGTCAGCAGCGGCAACTCTCCAAGTTTCTCCTGCGTTAATCACAATCCTTCAATGTGTGCACCCTGGGTCACACGACACCCATCCACTAACTAACTAACTTCATGGAGCAGAGGCCTTCTTGAGAAGCTAACAGTTTCTCAGCTAGTCAAGAAATTCCCCGCATTTTATGGAACCCGAAGGTTCATTACCGCATTCACAAGAGCCCGCCACCTGTCCCTATCCTGAGCCAGATCAATCCAGTTCATGTCCTCCCATCCCACTTCCCGAATATCCATCTTAATATTATCCTCCCATCTACGCCTGGGTCTCCCAAGTGGTCGCCTTCCCTCGGGTCTCCCCACCAAAATCCGGTATGCACCTCTCTCCTCCCCCATACGTGCCACATGCCCCGCCCATCTCAGTCTTCTCGATTTGATTACCCGAATAATATTTGGTGATGAGTACAGGTCATTAAGTTCCTCGTTATGTAGTCTTCTCCACTCCCCTGTTGCCTCGTCCCTCTTAGGCCCAAATATCCTCCTCAGCACCCTATTCTCGAACACCCTCAGTCTTTGTTCCTCCCTCAGTGTGAGAGACCAAGTTTCACATCCATACAGAACAACAGGTAAAATTATAGTTCTGTATACCCTAATCTTTGTGTTTTTGGATAGCAACCTGGAAGATAAAAGATTCTGCACCGAATGATAGCAAGCATTCCCCGACTTCAATCTGCTCTTAATTTCTTCATGAATGGAGTTTCGATTCGTTAGGGTTGCTCCCAAATATTTGAATTCTTCCACCCTTTCAAAGGATTTATTATCTATATTTATGTTGTGATTGTGTCGTGCATTCTGATTTCGAGACATGACCATGTATTCATCCCAGACTCGGTGTAGCGTGTCCGCTGTAATGGTCTGCAGTGCATGCGTTATCCGATCACGAAGTTCCTTGAGGGACATGGGCAATGGCGGTACGTAAACGCTGTCTTTAACGCTTAAAGACATAAAGATAGCGTTTACGTACCACCATTGCCCATGTCCCTCAAGGAACTTCGTGATCGGATAACGCATGCACTGCAGACCATTACAGCGGACATGCTACACCGAGTCTGGGATAAATTTGATTACCGTGTGGATGTGTGTCGTGTGACCCAGGGTGCACACATTGAAGGATTGTGATTAACGCATGAGAAACTTGGACAGTTGCCGCTGCTGACGGTGTACGTTGTGCCCGTGTAAGGTGAGAAATAAATTTCTTTTGAAACCGCACAATTCTTTTGTGTATACCCTGCATAAATGCGGACGCGAATATTTGATTCTTGAGGCGCCTTAAAAATTTAAAATTTCTTTAATTTGTTCTCTTAAGTTTTGCATGGAAAAAATATTTGTACATATAAAATAGGTATAAAAAACTTAAGTGCCAGTGTTACTCGTTGAAACTCGGTGGACTTACTGTCAATTACAAAAGCAGCAAACGCAGCCCTGGCTGTGATCTACTACGTTATGTTTACAAGGGCACGCAGACTGGCGGGGGCGGGGGCGGGGACGAGATCGGGGTTAGGAAGAATGGCGGGCTGGGTCAGGGCCGGTTTAAGGCTGCATGGGGCCCCACTGTTTGGGAGTGCCCCAGAAATGTCGAGCGTATTTCATAGTGTGTATCAAAATATGTTCTGCACGGACATACGTAGTTGCAGCTGCATGGTCACTTACTACTACGCGTAAGTTAAGCTGTCCCTATACAGCGCTGGACTGTCCCCCAGGGTTCCAGGAGGCTGAGGCTCCCAGATTTCCAGTCAGTACATGAAGGTGGTAAGATTGTCAGCTCCACCCATCGGCCGCCTTTACCCCCTCCCAGAAAATAGGCTATTTCTGGTACTTATTTCTGTTTGAGGGCCATAGTGCGGCCGGAAGGATTAAGTCAATGGAAAATTCCAATGACTCCATCGGGAATCGAACCCGCGACCTTACGGCTTGTAGCACAGTGCCTCAACCAACTGTGCCACCGGTACAAATTACCGGGGCCTGGAGATACAGAGGGAAGCGCGAGGCACGACTGTCTTGCATGTTTTTGTCTTTCTCGAGGGGATCATCATTTGTCGTTGGTACAAATTAACGATTTCGGACCCGAACCCTCTCTCGGAGGCCCTGCTGTATCCTGCAACCTCTTCTGACATTTCTTGCTCACTGCTACTGCAGGTACACAAGGACCTCGTTGTGCTGGTCAATTGGAAACAGGGAAAAACGTCAGTGACATCGACTCGCCTTAGGCGGGGAATTCCCGCCTGTAAGGAAACACGTAAATGTGGTTAGTGAAGACCGGCCTGGTTTGTGGAAATAAACATTAATCAGATGTGTTCGCGGAAAGTGCGTAATTGCCAGTGCGTCTGGCAGCTTATCATGTTAGAGGTCAGTTTTTTTTTCTTTTACACAGTTGAGATAAATATGGTGAACTCACTGGAAATCTGTTCCCCCGGTTTCCGTTTTCCAGCCATGTGCGGGTGCAAGAAATCATTATCCATGCTGAACATCAAGATGTCTGTCAATGGCGTATGATTGCAACATAAGCACAGAATTCAGCGAGTTACGAATTTTAAAAGCTGCAAACAGAATTATTCGGTCACTGTTCAAAGGCGATTTTTACAACAATTATCGTGATTTTGTCGATGATAAGTGATACGCCGGCGGCCATGAAATCTTACAGGCCTAAATAAGATACAAATAGTGATCTTTAACAGACTACAGAAAAAAACACAATGAATTTTGCATATTTTGCACACATTTTTTATGCATATCATGCGCAATTATATTATTATTATTATTATTATTATTATTATTATTATTATTTAGTAATGTTACGACAGTTATTTGATTCTTGGTATGCTGTTTTATTGACTCTTGAGAAATTGTACCCACGATCATGAGCAGGCGACTGGAAGAAAATGGCGGATGCCTGGGAAATTAAAACCGTTTTCTGTTGGAAAATTTGTGGTCCACGGCTGTGATTTCCAGGACTGCAGGGACTCCTTGCATGTGGTTCTTTAATTATTTGCCCCGTACATGTGGGAAACAAGTCAAAACAGATTTCTGTTGGAAAATTATTGAGCCACTGATATGATCCTTGGAGGTGCGGAGAATTGTAACGTACTTCCTTCTGAAATAAATTTTAGCCCCGTATATGTGGGGAAACTGATACCGGGGGCTGAGGTAACGGAGATTCCTATACTATTGTCACAGTAGTTTTGTACGTTAATTATAGTTTCTTCCGAAATGTCGTAAGTAATATGTTCCAGTCACCGATCGGACTGGCCGCGCGGTCTAAGGCGTGGGTCTGCAGCCGCTCCCTTGCTGGGATTGTGGGTTCGAATCCCGCCGGAGACATGGATGTCTGTCTGTTGTGATTGTTGTGTCTTGTCAGGTAGAGGTCTCTGCGTCGGGCTGATCACTCGTCCAGAGGAGTCCTACCGAGTGTGGTGTGTGTCTGAGTGTGATCGTGAAGCCTCGATAATGAGGAGGCCCTGGCCCACTGGGGGCTGTCGAGACACTGGGGGAAGGGAGATGTTCTAGTCACAGTTTTGGTACACGCCTGGCTCCGTTCTTCCTAAGTGACCCTGCTGAACCTTTCCTAAGACAGTTTCGTTAACGGAAACCGATATTCTGTGTAGCGATATGTTCTTCAATCCATTCCCTCACCAGTAGGCTTACAGTAAAATTAACCCTTTAAAGACGAAGCGTATCTGTTTTATATAAGGACTCAGTGCGTACCGCGCTGTGAACACTCTCCACTTCGGTTATAAAAACCAGTCTCTTAATGTTTTATAAGGCAAAAGTTGCTGTTTGTTCTGAGATCCGTACAAAACACATAAACGCAATGTGGGCACCACGTAGAATTTTTTAATATTAAACCTGGTGGTACGTAAAGTTACCGCTAGGCTTTTAAAGGTTAATATCTGGGTGAAGAGTCAGTAAGCGAAAGAAGCAATGGTCATTTTGCGTCTTCTAGATTTCGGCTTACTAATTTAAAGTAGACAGTATTTCTCGGGCATTTACATTCACTCAGTGAAAGGAATGCCAAGATCTGACAGCAGATCAATCATATCACTTTTTCGAACTTATATGGGTGTAGACCCGGTCTCTGACAGTGAGCTAAGAACACAGGCTCAGGGAATTCCGTAATAGTGTGCTGAGGAAGCTAGTTCCGCTAAGAGGGACGAGTGAAGAGGTTTTAGGCTCTCGCAGCGGAAACCCCATTGCGCCTCTTGCGTCACACACACATAGACAAGCACTCGTGTAGCGGCTAAACAAAGGAATGAACAGGCACAAAATGGACTGCACTATGAATATATCTATGCTTAAAACGGAAGAGAAAGTGACAATGTGGCCTTGATATAAGCCCGCACGTTCTAGAGTACAGCAATACAAAAACTGGAAGTGAAGGTTACATAAGAATACCCGCCAAAAGAGTCGCTGAGCCAGTGGAAATAAAATAAAACCACGAATCAGGCGATCTGTCATTAGAATATTGCCAACGAGAGGAGGGAGGGGATATGCAAAGTTGCGTATGGTGGGCCCCTGTGTTTGTGTGAGGAGAATAACCGTGTGTCCCAGTATATCAGGGACGGCAAAGATTGAGAGTTGGACTTTGCCAGTGGGACTCTCGGAATAAGAGAGGAGACACAAACTGTAAGTACTTCTGATTGCTTGTGGATGCTTACCTGTTCCGTGGAAATACTGACATGAAATATTTGTCGTAAGATTATAAATTTATCGGGTGAAGAAAATAAGTTACAAGTGTCACTAATATTAACCCTTTAAAGACGAAGCGTATCTGTTTTATATAAGGACTCAGTGCGTACCGCGCTGTAAACACTCTCCACTTCGGTTATAAAAACCAGTCTCTTAATGTTTTATAAGGCAAAAGTTGCTGTTTGTTCTGAGATCCGTACAAAACACATAAACGCAATGTGGGCACCACGTAGAATTTTTTAATGTTAAACCTGGTCATATGTAAAGTTACCGCTAGGCTTTGAAAGGTTAATGTTCCGTTCTTCGGGGATATGGCGCCTCGTCAATGATGACCGGTTCCTTACATTTCGAGATGATACCACTATGTTGTCTCGAAACGTCGGAGCCGATTACCCAGTGACGCCTCTTCATATCCCAGGAGAACGGAATTCTCAACCACACCGCTGAGAAAATCGTAAAAACTGCCACGTTGCTAACATTTTATAACGTGTTAGTTTCTTTGTACTGTATATTGATGCGGTAGTTTAACTTAGCTTTCGTATAGTTGTTGTGATGGTGAATTTGTTAATTTCTTTGTTTTAATGTTAACCAAAAATGCACTCAATTTTCACAGATTCACAATAATGTTTCTAAAACACTATACTCCTAGATGTTTCGGACCTTACTGGTCCATCATCATGGAGTACATTAATTGTTACTGCATAAAAGAATTAATAATATTTTGGTCTCTTGTATATGTAGAAGTGATGGAAATTCTCCGTGTAGTGATTATGTGTAGCAGACAGCACTGTTACACTGTAAATTAGAGCAGCGTCTGAATATTTTGGACGTATTCACGGTACGACAATGTATTATACTAATATATTATTGTGAATCTGTGACTATTGAGTGCATTTCTTGGATAGTATTAAAAAGTCCGAGTTATAATGCACGGAATGGGAAATATAAAGTTTGTTATTTTCCATTACGTGTGTAAAATAATGTCCCTGTGCTCATTACAAATTGTTCCTGTGTTGTATTGAGCAGTAGAGTTGTTATTGCATCAGATTTACTGAAGCATGAAAAGAAATGGCGAGTTCAGCAACCTCGCAGTCAACGATCGCCAAAGACTAAAGACACTAAACGCACTTAGTCTGCTGCGGGCTGTTGTGTACTCATAGGTAAAATCAGTTCAGAATTTTGAGCAGAATTTTTCCTCTCCCTGTTATTGACCTGGAGAGAATAGCGCATGAAATAAATAGTGTTTGAAAAATATATCTAAACTTTTATTCGTAGAATCAGGCTTGGACCCGGGGAGGGGGGGCTGTAGGGCTGCAGGCGGTCCCCCCGAAAAAGTCGAAATTAAAAAAAGACATTATGTGTAGATGGTGATATCAGACGTTTTACTTGATTTACCCTTCAACCGAAATCTGCCACTGAAAACAAATGATGACTAGTACATTGGAGTTTTGGAAAAAAAAAATAATAAAAAAAATTAGGATGTCTTACATGAAATTAAAGAAACCAAATTGGACCTTATGATTTATAGTAAGTGACTGAGTCATGGAACATGTTGTTATATTTATATGTATAAAAATCCAGTTGCAAATAAGGTCATGTTACATAAATTATACATAGCCTCAGCCCCCCCCCCCCCAGTGAAAAATTCTGGGTGTGTGCCTGTATAGAATCTTAAAAAATTAAAGTATGTGCTTTGTTTTTTGGCATCTTTATTGACACTAGATGAGATATAATGATTCAATTATTTACACAGGGCTAACTGTGTAATTCACAGATTATGACTGGAAAGTCTCTGTGGTAGGAAACAAAGCTGTGTGGTAGATTCTGATGGTTCACACTTTGTGAGACTAGAGGTTTTTTTTTGTGATGAGTATAAAAGTTTTTACATGTAGTCTGGTACATAGCCACAAAGGTTTTGGGCGAATCCATTGCCTCCCTGTTTGGATTCCAGTTCCCACTTTATTTGCTGGCGCCAAAGATAATGAATGTGTATCTGTCCATTTGCAGGTTCTGAAATATGGTTTACCTACGGCTGTGTTTGCCACTTCTCGTATATCTGGTGTTACCATCTCCATTCATTCAAGCAAAAAACACCAAACTACAAGAGGTGTTCCACTGGAAAATTGTGGACTTTGATTTTCCTGATGACACTTCACGAAATAAATCCATTGAGTCGAAAGAGTTTATTCCAGAAAATAATTTACCACTAGGTCTTGATGTGTGGAATGACAAACTGTTTGTTACAGTTCCACGCTGGAAGGCTGGAGTTACTTCAACACTCAATTATATTTCCCTGAATGGTGAGAGACCTTGTTAATTTAAAGAAGGCTCAAGAAGGTAAAATTCTGTTAAAGCAGGTTAATAGAAATGGATAGGACTACCTTGTGCATACTTAGTTTCCTGTAATGTATGAGTAGAAGGGTCTTTGTTCAAAACCCGTATTGATAAGTGTTTTGGTCTGGCCTTAAAGTGTTGAATTTCCTTTCCTTCACTTTCTGTACAAAGTATATCATTTTGTTAATGGTAGCTCATATATGTGGTATTCATAATTAAAATTAGGGACCATAAGACAATACTGTTGACATTTTTCCTCGAGGAACTGAGAGAAGCCATAAGGAAAAGTTGACATTTTTGGTTGAAAAGTGTGCACTTGCCAAATCTAAAGCACTAGTTCTGACTACTGCACTTCTGTGTTTGGTCCTTTCCACTCTTACCAGACAAATAATATACATCTTGTGTTTAGGCTTTTGCAGTGGTGCACTTGAAGTCTCCATTCTTCTGGGATGTGGCACTGTGTCACTGAGTGACTGGTGCCCTACATTTCAAGACAGCATAGTGATCTTTTCTCCATGGACCACACAGTTTTGAAACATCAGGTACCAACCACTGAGTGGTGAGGCACTACATCCCAGAAGAATGGAGAACTTAATGTAGTTCTCTTTCATTTATGCATGTTAGGAAAATCTCCCATCATTTTTGGAACTACTGTGGTAGAGTGAGTAACACAATATTACAAAGAAGAAACTACGAGGTACATTCTTGTACTATGCAAGTTTTTAGCCTTTGCAGTAGTGCCATGCAGGTTTCTGTTCTCCTGGTATGTGGTGCTGCATCAATGGGTGCTTGGTGCCTGACCATGGTGGTCACATTTTCAAGGGCCACCACATCCCAGAAGAACGAAGACCTTAAGGTACATATTTCACAGTGAAGTATTTTACTTACGCTATTTGAGGTGGTGCAAAGTGAAGTGCACACCTTTAGACAGCAAACAGGCCAAAGAGGTTTAGGATGCCTATGTTACACTTGCGAAGAATGTACATCTCTCATTGACTGCCAGTAAAGGACAATTCCATGATTTGTTGCAGGTGATAACAAGTCGCCCAAACTAGTGCCATACCCAGATTGGAGTAGTAACCGTTTGCCTCCAAATAAAATTGAAGAAGGGCACAGTACTGAGAATGGAACTCATATCATCTCAGTGTTTCGCGTGAGGGTGGATGCATGTGACCGTTTGTGGGTGATGGACACAGGCCTGTCTGATATCCTGGGAGAAGCCCAGCAGCTCACAGATCCTAAAATCCTTATCTATGACCTTCATAATGATTCATTAATTCATAGTTACAGGTTTAAATCATCTGACAGAAAACCAGACTCATTCTTTGCTAATATCATTGTTGATGTTGATGCAAATCACTGTGATGAAGCATTTGCTTATATTCCTGATCTTGGTGGTAACACTGTCATGGTTTACAGTCTCCAAGATGACAAGTCTTGGATGGCTGAACATCATTACTTTCACTTTGATCCCCTAAGTGGTAACTACTCTGTTGAAGGAGTGAATTTCCAGTGGAAAGATGGAGTGTTTTCTCTAGCTCTTTCTGCTCCACAGGAAGACGGATTCAGAACTGCATACTTCCATCCCTTTTCCAGCACAAATGAATTTTCTGTTTCTACTAAAACTCTTCGCAACAAAACCCTTGCTACTGACCCACACAACTATGAAGAGTTCAAGTTACTGGGTTCCCGAGGTCCCAACACACAAGCAGGAGCCTCTTTCTTAGACGAACGTACAGGTGTACTGTTCTACACACAAGTAAATCGTGATGGTGTGGGATGTTGGAATTCGAGGAGCGGAGCATACAGTCCTGAATACCAACATCTTGTGACATCTGATAATGAGACCTTTGTCTTTCCTAATGACCTTAAGGTTGACCGCGAAGGTAACTTGTGGGTACTGAATGATCGCTTGCCAAAATTCCTTTACAGAGAACTAGATTATGAGAGTACAAACTTTTACATTTTCAAGGGCTTGGTCACAAATATCATTAAGGACACCATTTGTGAAGATCGAGTAAACAGATCTATACTCTATAGGAGATGCACTGGTATTTCGTAACCACTGTGCAAAGAAGCTCTATAACAGGCACCACAAAAAAAGTCCTTCCTTCTAAAGTGTAATCAGTACAATTAATGTAGCTTTCTTACTGCCTTAGTGTAACTCACCTTCAGTATTCATTATTGTCTCAGTACATCCCTAAACAGTCATCAGTAACTTACAGTTATTATATAAATAAAATGTAAAGTGGAAAGTAAAGTTTTCTTGTGTGCACCATGAAGGCATATAGCATGAGTAAAGGCACGGGTCCACCCATTCTTAACTTCGGCACTAGATGGAGATATGTGATAAGTTTTACACCCTGGCTGCTCTACCCCTCCCAGGGAAAGAAACACTGGTACACATTCAAAATTTTATAAATATTTTATTCTCTAATTATTAGAGGCTTGAGTTTATGATTTTTTAGTTTTTTCATATTTAACATTTTTACTAACGAACTAATGAAATTAAATATGAAAAGGATCAGTGACATAAATAAACATTAATTCCATGACCAAAACCTGTCCACTTCACTGCTTAAATTTGTTTTAATCATCCTACATGCTTTTACTTCTGTTTCACACATCAATTTTGGTGTGCATTACTTCAGCCATAATCTTATGCTTTTTTATATTATAACATGTAAAGAAGAAAGGAAAAAATATAACAATGAACATTTTCATCATATTATTTGCTTTGAATACTGTTTATTAACTTACCATATTCAAATCATATTCATGGTATAACAAGAGAGCCAGTGTACATACAATATAACACTGAGGTGTGTTTCTGTAACTACTGTTGCCATGGAAAACAATAAGTGTTACATATTCTGAGTGTGTGTTTGCAGCCTTAGTTATGCGGCATGCAAGGCACATGCACTGTATTGTATTGTCATCTGTGTCATTGCTACAGTATCTTACAAACAGCACAATTTTTTGAAACAGAGTTATTGAATATAAAATGTGTGTTTTGATTTTCTGTACACCTTTTGTCTGAAACATTTCCCATTATAGGAAGAAATGAGTGACATGTTATCATAACTGTACTTAGGTCTTCATGTAAAATACCCATTATTTTTGCCAGATTTTAATTCAAGTTCAACACTCTTGACAACTTGTCAGAACTTACTCAAATATCACATTTCATGAAAATCCGTCCAGTGTGTGCCGAGTTGTTCCATGCAGACAGACAATGATATGACAAAGCTAATAGTTACTTTTTGCAACTTTGAGAACACATCTAAAACTAGAAATGAAAGGATGAACCATTCAATTTCATAAGGTTTCTGCATTGCTCAGTTCTGCCACTGCTGCAAAATTGTATGGTCATATATGAGAAATAATTTAGAATGTTACAGCTTTCAAAACAAGAAAAAACATTCCTCAGGAGGATAGGATTTGAAGTCTTCGTTACAGTTAATGTTAAGAGTGTATTTTTTTTTGCGGGTTATTATGCAGTTACTTCCAGAGCCATAACAGTATGTTGGCTACAGAAGTATCATACAAACCACAAATATGTAGAGCAGACTGAATGTTTGTTGGCTCATCCTGAAGATCCACGGTCTCCAACACATTCATATTATGCATGTTAATTATGATTCTGGTAACTTATTCCTTCTGAATTTATAAGAAATGAAATTCATTTACTTTAGCAATAACATACACGAATAACAGAAATAACAAGAGTATGTCTTTGCCATCATTTTTCAAGCAGTTTTCCTTGAGGAAATAAAGGCCTGTCTTCATTGCATGTGCAGCACACTACACACTTCACTAAAAAGATGAAACTTGCTAAATACAATTTGTGGCTTCACTGTCTTGCTCCAGTGAGGGATAAATCTCTCCCAAAAGCAGCCATATCTGAAGCTGTAATAACCAGGCATGCTGTAGCCTGGGGCGAGGAGTGAAGAAATTGAGTGATGAAGCCGTTTCTGATTATGGTTGCTCAACACACGATGCTGCATGTGTACATGCCATGTAAGGAACTGGAATCCTTGTCTGACATTTTGGAGGTGTGCAACTGAAACACTCTTCTCCTATCACTTGGTGTCTCTGATGGGTCTGGATGTTCAGTATTTATCTGATCCTCATATAAAGTCCTCCACAGTGACAACATATGTTTTGCAGTCACTAATGCTTGCTTGCTTGTGACATACGCAAATTCAGATTGTCTGGAGATTCATCTAATGCAGCTTCGATTAGCTGTAGTGCCTCAATGTGTTGTGTCTGAGCACAGAGGAGGAATACGAGCAGATGGACTGATAGCACATGTTCAGATTGAAGATTCAATGTCATCTTCATGTTAATCATAGCTTCCATGCTCTGACAGCCATATGTGAACTGTAGGGCCAGGTAATATTCTGCCAAATGATCACTGGAATCTGTCAGCTGGGCGTTGTGGAATGCATCAAATGCACTTTTTGCTAAATGTTGCTTTTCCTGTTCCAGATGGTTTTCAGCTGCATGTAAATTATAGCCCATTGCGAGATTAAGGTTACATCTAGATAACAGATTCTGCACATTTGAAGTCCCACAGCTCTGTGCCTTGGTATTCCAGTCAAGCCCATCTCCAATCCAATTATGATGTTTGTAGCATATTCGTGGTGCCAGAAGACAAATTATCACTTTGGTTGGTAGCAGCCTGTAAACCCCATTCAGAACTGACAGATCATGTGTATACTGCCCCATAGTATACGAACATAAGGCATGCTGCATCCAGACGGGAGGCTTTTCAAATAAGAACTTCATAGCTCATTCAAATGACTTATGTAAATGGTTTGCATGACCCCATTGAATTAATGCAACTGTCATGAGATCATAGATGGCAGTGGCATTATCACAGGCACAAATTATTGCTGCTTTGATGTCTGGAGACTGGCTGAGTACAGTACCATGGGCAGCCTGGGCTTCACTTATCTGAAGCAATAAGATGATTCCTTTGTTTTCTTTCAGAGGTATGAAGAGATTTAAGCTAGTGTATTTGTGGGGTTTCGATGGTCTATCAGCTGCTGAACTCTGAGTTAGTTTTTTGATTGAGGCTGTTGTTTCAGTCACTCTCTCAGGACATGGAATATTCCATTCCACTGACGCCCCTCAGCAGCACTACAACTAGCTGTCTTGTAAGTGTTAGTTATAAATTTTATATATTGTTCATCGTGCACACTATTCATTTCTAATGTAAACCAACAAATGCATAACTTTTCAAATCATTGTATTAAAACACCCCTATGTATGTTTTGGTAAGTGAGTTACCATCATCAGAGGGTTACATCAAAAATTTTAAGCACTGGTTACATGTCAGCACTATATGGTTCTACATTAAAAGATACTATCATGTCAAGGTGAAACAATCCACTGTGCCTTGGGTCATTACAGACAAAATATTGGACTTACTGGGTGCTATACATATACAAGTTGTTTAAAAAACATTCAGTTAAAATATTGGCCTTAAAAACTTTATCCCGATGTATTGGATAGTACAGCTATGTATACAGTCATGTTGATCCATTGGGAATTGCATTATGAAAGAATAATAAAAAATGAAAGAGATCTAAAGTATTGACAATTAATTTCCCTGCAATAATAATAAACACAGCCTGGCACACAACTGTATGTATTTGTTTGCACACTATATCATTTGTTTGGTATAGTGGTTTGGAACAAATGGTATAATGTGCAAACAAACACATACAGTGGTGTGTCAGACTGTGTTTATTATTATTGTAATTGAAGTAAAGCACCAGGACGACCCACGTAAAGATAAAGTTCCCTGCATGAATGTAAAGAATTGATGCTCGCTACAAAGCTGTCTCCAAAATAGGACCAGTATGACATTCTGGATTCTGTGGCCATGGTGAATATGAGCCTGTATTGACACATGCCACGTGTTGTTGTTGTTGTTGTTGTTGTTGTTGGTAGTGGTGGTGGTGGTGGTGGTGGTGGTGGTGGTGGTGGTGGTGCTGCTGCTGCTGTAGCTTGTGCTGGTCCCAAAGGTACAACAATGTGAGTTCCCCAGCCATTACTATTTATTCATCCCACTCAGCGTGTTTGTGTTTGAAAGATGATGAAGGAAGCACTTTCTCCAAACACATACTTTTAATTGCATAAGACTATCAATAAACGTCTACTGGGCGCCTGTCTTTATGTAAGAGGCTGAAGTTCTGCTTGATTGTGGTAATTAAGAGAGCCTTCATACATTCCCATAGCACAATGGACTTTCCCAAGTAATAGATTAGCATCCAATATTAATCCAGCCTTCTTCCCTTGCTCATTGGCAGTACTCAACAAGTATCATTTGGCGTCTATCAGATCTGTGCGAGCCTTACATTTGCATGACTTGGTGGATACTCCTCCACCAATGGTTCTAATTGCCCCTCGCAAACTAAAAAATATGCCAAATATTTGCAATCCAGTGACCTTAATTTCAGCTATTCTGCTAAATCTGTAATTTTTTTTCCAGTTAGATTTTTCTCTACTTTTATTAATCTCTGTCTGTATTCGACAACTACTTTTCCCAGCTATCTTTTGTTACTTGTCCCCAGGCTTGTTTATTATAACATGATTTACTTTACCACCAGGCCACATTTGTAACTGCCGCAGGTTTGCCACGGATGTTTTTAATATCAACATCAATATCAATATTTATTTCACATACCAGCCATCCCAGAGGGTACCTCATGCGCACCACGGGTTATGGAACTTGTCACAATACATGCACATACTAGCAATTTCGTTTGTTATGTCAGAATATATAATAAAATACACATATAAGTATAGAAATAATAAAACAATTAAGAGAGAAAAATTTCCTTACAGGCATAAATAACATATGATAAATTATCAATAATGTGTCACATTTTGTTATGTTTAAAATAAACAGCATATGATAAATTATCAGTTTTTTATGGTTAAAATACTCTTCCAGTGTACAAAAGGTATTACAATACAGAAAATTCTTAATTAGTCGTTTAAATTCTTTGATATCGTGGACTTTATCCTTTATATCAAATGGTAAACTATTAAAGACCTTTAAACCCAAAAAATATGTACTCTTTTGATACAGTGCTAAGTTAGATACAGGATAATGAAAGTCAGAACCATATCTAGTGTTTCTACCACGAATATCGAAATTACGCATATATTGTTCTTTATACACTGCACACAAAACATAATGGTGAGTAGATATATTGCGAATAGAAGGTTAGGGTCGTAAGTTTATGAAACAGCTCCCTACATGGCTCTATTTTTCCAGTATTTGTAATACTTCTGTAAATTAAAGATGTTAGTACACTGTGGGGAAGCACCCCAGAATATTACGCCATAGGACATAATCGAGTGGAAATAAGAAAAATAATCCGTAACTAATACCTGTTGAGACATTGCATGTTTTAGGGTTCGGAGAGTATAACATGCGGCATTCAGTTTCGTTGATAGTAAATAAATATGAGCTTTCCATTGTAAAGTATACACTGTCCATCATTATTCCAAGAAATTTGGTACCAATCTTTGTATCAATAGCTTTAGTATCGTATTCTAATTTGGTATCCAAAAGAGACGAATTTTTGTTTCTAAAATGTAAGAAATTTGTTTTATCATAATTAAGCGATAACCGATCTCCAGAAAACCATTTAATTAATTGCGACAATATCGCCTTACTATTCATCAACAAATCAATACTATCAGTCTCAGTGACAACACTCGCGTCGTCCGCAAAAACGACACGAAAGGACTATCTTTTTAGTCTTTACATGTGTTATTCTAATCAGATGAGACACTGAATATATACAACACACTTTATGCAAAAATTCCAACAAGGGGCAAATATTTTTTTCGGGTTGGAACTTACTTTCCCATTATTTATCACGAGCATTTCATGCGCGAGCCGACACGTTCCATTCCACACATTTGCAATCATGGAGCAAACAGTACAGCATACACGAAGATGACTGTCACAGACAAGATCCGTGGTGTGTGCTTTGGTTAAAGGGTAAAATATTAGGCGTATGCTGTGGAAACAGCAGCTTATTCGTAATGGCCCCAGCGGTAGGGGATACGAATACAATTTCAGATGAGGACTATCTCGTTTTACGAGCAAAAGACGCTCTTAGAAGTGATGCATTTGCAGCCAAGGCATGGATGATAACGGCTAAAACACTGTTCCCGAATAACTTCGCTGTACAGGTTAGGAATGTTTTTCGCTTCAAACATACATTCAGCTTAAGAAGCCATTATTATTAACTTGAATGAAATAAAACACTGTCCAGATTGCTACTGCACCACTAAGTAAACCACCTACCAGCACTATTGTTTCTGACACCCGAAACGCAGGAAACTACTTAGTTGTGGATGGATGTGAGGAAATTGGGCCCAGCGAAATGACAGGAGCCTGAATCTTCGTTGGCATATGGGATGAGTGACGACGGTTATGGCTAACAAGTCTGTGAAATAAATAGGGATGTTCTGACATAGTTTGTTTTTCTACCCGTAAGAATTTTTTCGGTTTGAAATCGCCACACATAGGGTGACAGGACAGGTGGTGTGGAGCCCAGTGTTGCAGTGCAACAGCCATCTCTCAGAATAAAAGTGTCACAAAAACAAGTGTTTATTGACGATGTTGCATAAAAGATGACTAAGTATTCTTACGTTAAGCACGAAAGGATTCCTTAAATACTAAATGAGATAGTTGAATGCTGCGTACTGGAAGTAATGACAAATTCCGTGCTAGGTCTGGTTGACGAGGCAGAAAATGCAGTTCTGTCCATCTTCCCAATCAAAATAAAATTATGTTTGAATTACTTGAGAAATACAGATGAGTGTAATTGTAGTTGTGTTGCCCTTAATGTCTTCAAATCCACATCCTACTGCTTGCTTTCTTATTCAATTCAGTATTGTGTCACACATGTATTTGGTCAGAAAGTCGCTGCTATGCCATAGCATTGTCTCATGGTTTATAGTTTGAGGCAAGTATAAGTGTTGGGTCATTTGGTAAAACTGAATGGATATTCAAGGCATTGTTTGTGTAAGCTGGTAGTTTGCCATTGATGTGGAATATATGTGTGCCCATTTATCTTGTCATTGGGTGTATGGCCTATTACTAATGTCCAGCATGGATTAAGTTCAAACAGGTGTAGATTGGTAAGTATAATATTATGAAATGGTTTATAAAGGAAAAGGGGATGGGGGTCTGGACTCTGATTGATTCAGGATGGGGACCGTTGTGGACTGTTACAAAAATCCAGAATTATCATGACGCCATATCAGGCACGTATGCCAATTTGAGGGCAGAGTGTTTTTTGGATGTGTTAAATTGCAATTTTTGTGTCAGTCTCCAATTGTACACGAGGTCTGCGGTAACTGGTCTCCTGTAATGCACGACGGTATGTTGTATTGGCATTGCTTTTGCAATTTAATTACCAAATGGCATAGAAAATGTTTTAGTTGGGCTCTCAGGCCCTGGTTGCTTGATAAACTAATGTTTCCCTTGCCTCATGCTGGGTGGATGTGAAATGTCATGCAAAAGAACACACCATCGCTGAAAAGTCAAGAAGTTTTGTTTATTATTTGTGAGTTATTCTGCGATGTTCACCAGTAAGTTTTGCCAAGTATAATGCATTTTTTAGCCACTTGAAAGTCTTTTGAAGCCAACAAAAAATTAAACTCGTAGTGACAGGGAAATGCTGTTATAAATGGGAGGCAGTTTGTCAAACTGAGTGTTTGTGAACAGTATTTCATGTAATACGGTATTAATGTATTGCATACATTTTATATAAAATGGATTTCTTGAGTAGTTATTTCAGTAAGTAATTTCATTATCAAACATTTTCAAAATTACTTACAAATGAACTGTTTATGTTATTGCTGTGAAACATATGTCTGGATAATAATGATTTGTAAAATTTTCTTTCAGTTTGAGGCTTACTGCATTGAGAAAGCTGCCCGGAATATCAAAGAAGCTGCAAAATGCTTCAGTGCAATGTGAGTATTGACACTGAGTACAGAACTGTGTATTTGATTTCCTTTGCTGTAATTGTAATTGTAATTGTAATTGTTTATTTTCATTGTTCTTGACAAAATTTGTGAAGGACACATCAGTGTTCTCTTTATATCAGCAACTGTTCATATGAATCATCATACTTGCCCCTAACATATCATATTACAAAGCTTCGACATGTTCACAGTTTCATAGATTTACAATGGTTCACTGTCTTAAAATAAGTCCTCATGTCATAAACAATTTTATTTCCCATTACAAGAAACTGTAAGACAGATATTCCTCTACAGAATAGAAGGTTTGGTGCAATGAAAATGACTTTAGTTTCCTTCTGTAAGGTGTATATTCTTTAAAATCTTAAAATGACTTGGCAAATTATTATACAGTTTTATCCCCATGTTATTTACAGTTTGTTTGAAAATAGCATGTCTGTGAAACTTAGATTGAAGGTCAGATCTGTGCTGTTTGTTGTAATGAAACCTGCTTATGTTTAATATTATATAATACACAGTTTCCGTTATATAGATACATGGCACTGTGAGTATATTTAATGAAATAAGCAATTTCTTGCAGTAAGTAACTCTTCCTACATTCCGAATTAATCTTATTACTTTCTTTGTAGTTTAAAAATTGTTTTACTTTCCTCATCACCCCTCCAAAAAGGATGCTGTTCATGAAATGTGAATGGAAGTTCACAAAATACATACTTCTCAAGTTATTTACAGTTGTTATACCTTAAAGGGATTGCATTATGTAATAACTTTTACCAAGCTTAAAGCTTACATTTTCTGCATGAATATCTCATTTCATATTTTCAGTCAGATGTAAACCCAAAATTTTGTTTCATGTTTATACCTAATATCCATATCATAAAATCCAATTGTGATCAAATGTTGCAAGGTTTCATTGTACCTACCTAAATGCAGATACATTTCACACAGGTTGATTGTGAATGATGATGAGGTGCGAGGGTGTGCTTTTCAGTTCCAGTTCTTCAGACCTTCTTAATGGTGTATTCTAAAGAGAAGTTGAAAAGTGATGGTGTCATAGCATTGTTTTGTTTTGGAGTGTTCAGAATTGGATATGCATCAGGCAAATGCCTAATCTGTATGGAATTTACTCTAGTTATTATTTTTCTTGTCACCATGTCTCAGGTGTCCCACCCAGACTCTTTCTAGGCGGAGTGGGGTTTTAACCTCTTAACTGGGCATGACATATATGTGCGTACTCGTATCGCGCTATTTCAGTGGGTATGATGTACTATTACATCCTCGATCTTTCACCACTAATTTCTCCTGGGTATGACGAGATATGACTTAGGTATGAGTACTGTTAAATAGTCGACGTTTTTTCCTCTAGGAGGCACCACCAACCGCCTTCTTCTTGGCAGCCAGTGCCATCTGCGACAATTATTTGAAACACTGGTGTTCTGACTGTGAGAAGACCCAATGTGTAGTACCGTGTTTTCAAGTCTACCACACAGATAGAAATTTAAAAATCTAAAAAAGTCATAAATGTTGCAATAATTATGAATAAAAGGCACATTTCATCTTTAAATCAGTTTCTCATTACATATTGAAAGAAAGCCCCATTATGTTTGCAATCCTTCTCATGCTTTATAGGAACTATGAAAAATGGGCAGGATTAAATACGCAGGGAAGGTTACACCAGCAGCCCAGAAAAGACCCAGTTAACAGGTTAACATTTCAAGGGTATCGACATACATGAACACATGTAGGAAAATACCCTTGGAAATTCATTTTATATGTTTAGGCAACAAGGAATTTTACTGCATTTGTGGGATATGGTGCATAATTTGTTTTATTTTCCACAAAATACCATTTATTTTATAATTTTACCCTTTTCTGTTCAAATAATATTCACATTTTTCATTAACTATGTGCTAAAATTTAAATGCCCACCCCAGCAAGATAAAGGTTAATGATACATAGATTTTGACCTTTATACAATGTCATGTGTTTGTGGCTCTGCATAGTGATGGCTTTAAGTCTGTGTTCCAGCTTGAACTGTTAACTGTATTGAGGAAGACTGCATGGCATAAAAAATTACTGCTCTATTTCTGCTTGTAGATTCCAAAAATTTCAGGAGGAACCAGAGATGTGGCAAGAAGTACAGGCTTTGACAACGTCTCTCAGATCAGATACGGGAGAACCTGACGCTGTTTTCCTGAGAGACATGTTTTCTCACATTCCTTTGGGTGCGTGATTATGTCTTGCCAAGTTTTTTGTGATTATCTTTGCTTAGGCAATTCTCCCTGTTGCCAAGAGTGGTTGACTTGTATGGTTAGAGATTTATGGGGACAGCTTCACCTTCATTGCAGCTGATGATTTGGGACTGACACTATAAACATAAATGCTGTCTGTGCTATATATACATTAATAGTACCAACAAAATGCACACAAGTATATTAAAAATATTTTTATATGTTTACATTTATATTTGTATTTATATTTTTATATTCTTAGTATACTTGTGTACATTTTGTTGGTATTATTATTGTATATAATCGACTAATTCATGGATCATATAAATCTGAATGTGCTGTTGTTTTTATGTTCATTATGCAAATGCCTTTATAATAATGCTGTTTGTGTAAGTAAACAATTGTATGAAATTAAATGGCAGTAATTTAGGTATCCATTGGAGCTTTCATGAAGAATAATGCTTGTGACTAGGTGGAATTTGTTTTGGTGAAGTGAAGAAATGTGAAATTGCCTGATCTTTTACTGTTGCAGATGTGCAACATCGGCTGCTTCTTATGACAGCAGAACATAGTGAAGACACGATGGAGCATTGTCGTCTGCTCCTTCTTCTACTCCGTAGGTTTCCACAGACTGTTGCTCAGCATGGGGTGAGTCTAGTAGTTGGTTGCACCAAGTCAGACGAGCACGGCTGACAACCTGATCTGTTCTGGTACTTATAAACTCTGTGTCACAAACTACATGTTATTAGGAATGAATGTATTCTAACTTTTGTAGCTCTTGTTCATTTATTTTAGGAAATGTTGCCATTTAAATCTTTTGCAAAGTTGGTGAAATATGCTCTATGAATGATCTGGTTATATTGGAAGCATTTCAGCAAATTAAACATTGTGTTCTTTGGTTACAAGGCCCAAGCAGATCTCATGGCATGTACAGGCAGGGCTGTATGGAATTTTTCCAGGATTTTTGTGAGCATGTGGCAGTACAAGCAGCTAGTTTAGTAACTTTCCCTCACAGATGGCAATACAAATGTAGAACATCTGAAGTTGAAACAGGTCACAGCTTGTTGCTTTCCAGAAATTGCATGTAAGAGTGTCTTTATTTTTCTGTGTTGTAACATGTATTAAACAAACATTTCAACAAGTTTTCTTTTGATTGTATTAAGGAATGTGAGTTCCAAATTTCTGAGGAAATTTTGTGTAGGTGTCTGTGAACAGTAATTCATTTCATGTGCATTTTTCTGTGTGGTGTATCATGTTGACTGTCAAATAATGCGTGTGAGCGAAAAAACTTTCTGTTATAATTGCTTTCCTGAAGAGAGATATTTGAATGTTGGGGGGGGGGGGGG